>JAZKJV010010226.1:0-73317 GCA_037367405.1 Ottelia alismoides | reverse complement strand
TTTCTGTTTCAACACCGATGCGTTGCGAGAAGCACGTCCTTAAAGCGCTCTTTTATGTGCTGAAACTTTGCCTATCAAAGGAGTCAACCATGTAAATGCTGGGTAATCAGTGCTGCTGCTCAGCTCCCCGAACAGTGTTGATCTTTGGCGCCGCCCCTCTGTACACGACATCCTCGCCGCAGCCAGCTCGGGTTTCCGGCACCGTTGCATCATGGCCGTGCTGTGTGGTGCCAGCGGTCATCATGTGTGTTGCTTGGAATGTCCAGCTTAAAAGGGAAGACAAACGCTTGGGTCGAACCCGCGTGTGTTGTGGGGTCAGAGCGTCTGTAAGAAATGGGGGGCTGTGTAAAGGCCGCGTATTGCCGCGTATACACGGCATCGCCTTCAGCCGTGTATGCGCGGTGATCGCCGCGTATAAGCGGTCCGTTTCGCGTATATGCGGCACCGCGTATCATACGCGGTGCATAGTATGCGGCATACGCGGCAGATACGCGGCACCGTCTATATGCCGCGTATGCGCCGTGCCGCGTTAATACGCGGCGTTTTTCTCGTACATGCAAACCCCATTTTCTACAGACAAGGTGAAGGGACTTCGTTCCTCGTTTCGCCAGGCACCATACTCTTCCATGCTCGCGGTCATGGCGCCGGCAAGTACGGCTTTTCCGGCTACAGGCATACCCCGCTCCGCCAACTCGCTCCACCTACCTGCTTTTAAGCTTCCCCCGCTTTAAAGGATGGTCCACTACTATGCTCAAGACGGCACCACTATGAGAACGGCGAGGTCGCGTTGGAGTGGCTCTAACGCGAACTTCACGCGAGTCTAACGCGGTCGCGTTAAGTCGCGTTAGATTGGCTCTAACGCGACCTTCACGCGAGTCTAACGCGACCTAACGCGAGTGAAAGGACGTGTCGCGTTACAGTCTGACTGAACGTAAACGCGAGCTAACGCGCCGTAATCCCTTTGGGGGGATTGAACATGCAACGAGCATAAGCTGCGAGCATGGGTTCGAGCTGCAGTCCCGTTGTATGTGAGCGGTTCGGCCTTTTCCTGCCATGGAGCAACGGAGCCGCCCTGTGTCAGGTTATGGCGGTTTTCATTATAAATGTCCGGCAACGTCAGTTGTATTGAAATCGCGTAAGGCGCGTAAGCGCGCGTAGGGCGCCAGGCCGGCAGGGGCCAAGCCGAGGCCCGCCAGGGCCCCATATAGAGCTCCCTGCTGCTGATATGCCCTGTTTCCCATGCCTGTCACCAGCCTCGGTGCGTGTGAAACTCTCTGCAATATGGCTGACACCCCGCCACAACACTACTACTCGCTCGACTAGCTCGACTTGAGGGAGCGCGTTTGCTACCTGTTCCATCACGGAGGACACAGCATAACCCGCATCTCTGAGATGTTTGGGGGGTCGCCCCTGCTCGAAAACGGTCGGTAGCATCCTACAAGAGTACGCTGAGGTTGGGCATGCCGTCAAGCTCATAGGCCAACAAGGCATGCGCAAGACCAGGAAGTTCGACGAGCTTGCCTGCGAGGTGCTGATAGACATAGTAGATGAGAAGCAGGACGCGTACTTGTCCGAGATTGCTGTGGGTCTGGCTGCTTGGTGCGCACGCGCTTTGGCTTTGCAATGCCAGTGCAGGTAGGTTGGTGTTTCGATATGTTGTTGCTCGAAAACTGGCAATGGCATTTGTCGCAGGTCACCAGGTTGACCGTGCGCTTAGCAGGCTTGGCTTCTGGCTTATGCCCGTAGAAGCCTGCGGCTTCCAGCGGGTCTGCCATGGGTAACGAAGTTGGGCGCTGACAATCTGAAGCCACTCCTACCTCTACCTATGCCTAGAAGGGTGCGGAAGCCTGCCTGACGCTGCTGCCGAGGCAGCACAGAGGTGGCAAAATGGCCCTGGCGGGCCTCGGCTTGGGCCCTGCCGGCCTGGCGCCCTACGCGCGCTTACGCGCCTTACGCGATTTCAATAGAACTGACGTTGCCGGACATTTATTATGAAACCAGCCATAAGCCACGCAAAGCAACCTCGATCGCTTGCCGTGTGCAAAGCTAGCAGCACCTTACCTCGGGCCGGGAGCACAGGCTGCTGAGCTGCCTCTGAAAAGCTCCAGTCAATAAGAGCGGGGGTATCAACACCCTGGCAACGGAAGCGGCCAAAGCGCGTGGAAGCCACTGCGGTCATAGGCAAGCCTGCATCATGCCGGGATTATGATTACATGCCACCGCCCGTCCCCGTATCATGTGCGGGAAGTGTGGTTAATGAGTTTGTTGTTGTCCTGGTGAGTGGTCGTGTTGGGGGGGAGGGGCTGGCCAATCTTGGCCTGGCGCCGCTCCGCATTCAATTGGGCTTCCGTGCCCCTAATCATTAGGGATGACTGCAGTGCAGTCATCCAGGCACGTGAGCATGCGGGCAAGCGCAATAGACGTTTCGGTAATGTCGTCGCGCCTACGCTTGCCAGCGGAAACCAACTCAAACTTCGCGTTGCGCCACACCGTGTCCAACAGCGCAGTGAGTGGCAGCTTGCGTCGTCAGGGTCGCCATTCACGTCACGCTGCTGCTGCGTGTCATCGCCGGGGCTGGGAGGCAAGCCGTCACCAGCAGCAGCGCTGGTGGGGGCGGACCTTCACAACATACTGGATAACATACTCTACGGGTGGAAGGTCCCCGTGTCTTGATTGCATGTTCTCCGCGCACCTCGCATGGGTGCTGGCAATAACCACAGAAGGGCGTGCCTTGGAGGCACACGTCGGGCAAATCCAACGAAGGCCTCTCAGAGGCTCGGACATTGTGGGCCAAGGCTCACGTAAGTAGCCTCAACGTGCAAGCATGCACATGCTCTATGCGGTCGCCTTGTTATAGTTATAATGATTGTTGTTGTTATTGTTAATTGTTGGTCATTATTGTTATACATGCGGTCGCCAGGAAGGCTGCCAGCGTGCAAAAAAAGCCAGAAACGCTGAGCGCTTTGCCGTACAACTGTTCGACGCAAAAACGTCGGGGTTCTCCCGCTACAGGAGACCTGTATAGGGTCCTTTTGGCCAACAGTGGGCCAACAAGCGTACGGACCAAGATACGAAGGGCGGGGGCAACGAAAGCACCACAAGCTTAAGCGGACATGGTCAAAGGGCTGTTTGCTGGCTATGGCTCTACCCTGGCGGCGACGGCTGGTCCCGCTGCTACGCGAGCTCGGGGTGGAACAAACCGCGGCCCGCCGCTGCGCCGCCAATTGCATGAGCATGCGGGCATTTCGGGGCACACCATTGTCAAACTCCGACGGCACCTGGAGCGGCCCACCGTAGGGACATCGACGTACGCCTCCGCCTCGCGCCGGGAAAGGGCCCGGGACAGGCCCGCCGCGGCAAGCGGCGGCCCCCAGGGGACGCCGGCTAGGCGCCCCTCCCCCACCCTGGTTCCCCTGGTGGCTGGGTAGTTCGTAAGGCTGCTCCATGCTAGCCCATCGTGCCCAGCCCCCTTAACACACGCGGTTCTGACCCAGCGTATCATTATAACTATAATAAATATATTTATTATAATTATTATTGTTATTATTATTATTATTATTCTTTTTATTATTGTTATTGTTATGATTATTTTTTGTTATCATTATTATCATCATTATTATTATTGTTATTGTTATTGTTATTACTACTATTGTTATCTACCCTGGCAATGCAAGTGCTCGCACCCCCCGTTGGAGCCATGCTACAACAGAAGCAGCTCGTTCAGCGCGACAGTGACGAGACCTTCGCCATTGAGAAACACGCGAAGAGAGATGTATAAGGATACCGTTGTGGCTGACGTTGTGGCTCACGCGCTAAATGCCTTGCCGTGGGTTCACGTAGTTCACAGATCTGCGGGTTGCTACCT
Source organism: Ottelia alismoides (assembly GCA_037367405.1). NCBI lineage: Eukaryota > Viridiplantae > Streptophyta > Magnoliopsida > Alismatales > Hydrocharitaceae > Ottelia > Ottelia alismoides. Next base: position 69,452 of record JAZKJV010010226.1, on the reverse strand, counting down.
TGTGGCACTAGGCCGGTGGAAGGCCACCGCAGCCATTTCCAAACGGCTGCTGCCCGGTTGGCAAGTACCGCCGCGTGGCGGCCAGCGTGATCGTCCAAATAGTCCAAAGGAGCAAGTCAATAGCTCGCTCGCCGAGCGGGTGTTTTGGTCACGAGTATCCATGAGAGAAGCGGTGGCAATGCGTGTACAGCAATGGAGGCCAGAGCGGCTACGGAAAGCACCACTGTTGGTGATGATGGCTGCCGTCACGCGACCCGGGCCTAGGTCCATCAGCCTTTCGCCAAAGGATCCGCGCTGCTGCCTCCGCAAAACCTCCCATAGCTCGCACTTGATGCGATTAGACGCTGCCCAAAAAGAGGCCTTCGGACAGAATGTAAGCGTCTCGCTCCACCATCCCTAGGCGCTTTTGGCCTTGGGCTGGGCCACGAGCTTACGGCCGCCTAGGCCGCTCATCAACTGAGAGCTCTTAGGAACGCGAGCAGGTCTGACTAGCATGAAAAGCACAGCAAACAACAACGTTACTGTGTGTAACGAGGATGAATGGCAGCAAACAATGCCCTCCAGGTTGTCGTTTTCCTTGCATCCTACTACACTAGGGCATGCCACCTGGGAGCGTCAATAGACGCTCCCGCGCGTGTGTACTGTGACACAGCCAAAACCAGGCCGAACAGTCGCACAGCTGCTGCCGACGACCACAGGTAGGTGGCAGCGGGTACTCCCATCATGATGCAGTAGGCCTAAATCAATCATAGCCTGGGTCATCACATACGCAGGGACGTGTCGGTGAAACCTGACGTATGAAGAATCAATGCAGCGCCCAAGGTTGTATCACCTAACGATCTAGACATCCACTGCCAGCCGCCGCACTGTCGCTCCCGACTGTCCCCTCCGGGCGCCGCAGGCTGCTTCATACCCGCCGGCTACAGCTTCACGCCGGCCGTGGATGCGCAGGGCAGCAACGCGGACGTGACCGGCATTGCGCAGCCTCAGTCGGGCAAGACAATCGCAGAGTTGGCGGCAATCTGCAACACACGTTCGGACTGCCTGGGCTTCAACAACGCGGGTTGGCTCAAGGCGAACCTTAACTTCCTGGTGGGCGCCGACAACTCTTCCCTGCTCGGGCCTCTACCGCAAAGCTGCCACGACTGGTGAGCGCGCAGTCAAAGGGTGGTCAATGGGAGCCTTTGTGGTTAAGTTGGTGATGAGCACCTCATCGCCAGACACCCCCCCCCCCGTGCTTGTTGATTACGGCGTGCATGCAGCGCCTCCCTCCCCGCGCCCCCCAACACCTCCGTTGCCTCCCTCCCCACCACCTTCCAAGCCGCCCTCCCCACCACCTTCGAAGCCGCCCTCCCCGACACCTCCCAAGCCGCCCTCCCCACCGCCCCCGCCTCCGCCCTCACCGCTGCCCCCGCCTCCACCATCCCCACCCCCGCCCTCCCCGCCACCCACGCCTCCGCCCTCCCCGCCACCCACGCCTCCGCCCTCTCCGCCGCCGCCTTCCCCGCCACCCCCGCCTCCGCCCTCCCCGCTGCCCCCGCCTCCACCATCCCCGCCTCCGCCCTCCCCGCCACCCCCGCCTCCGCCCTCCCCGCCTCCGCCCTCCCTGCCTCCGCTCTCCCCACCACCCCCGCCACCCCCGCCCACCCCCACCTCCGCCCGCCCCGCCTCCGCCCTCCCTGCCTCCGCTCTCCCCACCACCCCGCCACCCCCGCCACCCCCACCTCCGCCCGCCCCGCCTCCGCCCTCCCTGCCTCCGCTCTCCCCGCCACCCCCGCCACCCCCGCCACCCCCACCTCCGCCCGCCCCGCCTCCGCCCTCCCTGCCTCCGCTCTCCCACCACCCCCGCCACCCCCGCCACCCCCGCCTCCGCCCTCCCGCCTCCGCTCTCCCCGCCACCCCCGCCACCCCCGCCACCCCCGCCTCCGCCCTCCCCGCCTCCGCCTTCCCTGCCTCCGCTCTCCCCACCACCCCCGCCACCCCCGCCACCGCCGCCTCCGCCCTCCCCGCCTCCGCCCTCCCTGCCTCCGCTCTCCCACCACCCCCGCCACCCCCGCCACCCCACCTCCGCCCTCCCCACCTCCCGCCCTCCCTGCCTCCGCTCTCCCCACCACCCCCGCCACCCCCGCCACCCCCGCCTCCGCCCTCCCCACCTCCGCCCTCCCCGCCTCCGCTCTCCCCGCCACCCCCGCCACCCCCCGCCACCCCCACCTCCGCCCGCCCCGCCTCCGCCCTCCCTGCCTCCGCTCTCCCCACCACCCCCGCCACCCCCGCCACCCCCGCCTCCGCCCTCCCCGCCTCCGCTCTCCCCCGCCACCCCCGCCACCCCCGCCTCCGCCCTCCCTGCCTCCGCTCTCCCCACCACCCCGCCACCCCCGCCACCCCCCCTCCGCCCTCCCCGCCTCCGCTCTCCCCGCCACCCCGCCACCCCCGCCACCCCCGCCTCCGCCCTCCCCGCCTCCGCCCCTTCCACCTCCGCCCTCCCTACCTCCGCTCTCCCCCACCACCCCCGCCACCCCCGCCACCCCCGCCTCCGCCCTCCCCGCCTCCGCCCTCCCTGCCTCCGCTCCCCACACCACCCCCGCCACCCCCGCCACCCCCGCCTCCGCCCTCCCCGCCTCCGCTATCCCCGCCACCCCCGCCACCCCCGCCACCCCCGCCTCCGCCCTCCCCGCCTCCGCCCTCCCTACCTCCGCTCTCCCCACCACCCCCGCCACCCCCGCCACCCCCGCCTCCGCCTCCCCGCCTCCGCCCTCCCTGCCTCCGCTCTCCCCACCACCCCCGCCACCCCCGCCACCCCCGCCTCCGCCCCTCCCCGCCTCCGCTCTCCCCGCCACCCCCGCGCCCCCGCCACCCCCGCCTCCGCCCACCCCGCCTCCGCCCTCCCTGCCTCCGCTCTCCCCACCACCCCCGCCACCCCCGCCACCCCCCGCCTCCGCCCTCCCCGCCTCCGCTCTCCCGCCCCCCCCGCCGCCCCCCGCCACCCCCGCCTCCGCCCACCCCGCCTCCGCCCTCCCTGCCTCCGCTCTCCCCACCACCCCCGCCACCCCCGCCACCCCCGCCTCCGCCCTCCCTGCCTCCGCTCTCCCCCCACCCGCCACCCCCGCCACCCCCGCCACCCCCGCCACCGCCCCCCCCCGCCCTCCCCGCCCTCCCGCTCTCCCCGCCACCCCCGCCCCCCCCGCCCCCCCGCCTCCGCCCTCCCCGCCTCAGCTCTCCCGCCACCCCCGCCACCCCCGCCCCCCCCGCCTCCGCCCTCCCCGCCTCAGCTCTCCCCGCCACCCCCGCCACCCCCCGCCTCCTCCCCCGCCTCCGCCACCGGATAAGAGTGAGTGCCACCCTAGGCTGCAAACCTGTGCAGCCTGGTGCGACGGTCAACACCACTGCTAGGCCAAGCGACGTGCGACCCCACAGGAAACCAGCTGGCAAGAGCTGCAGGCAGCAAGCCCACATGCTTACCAGCACCCCATGCACCCGCTGCCACCACCTTGTCCCCGCTGCGGCCTGCCCCGCAGATTACTACCCGTGCTCCACCCACGGACCCTGCTGTGAAAGTCACCATCAACGGCGAAAGCTATGAACTGTGCTGGTTAGATTCAATTTTAACCAGCGGCGCCGTGATGGTTGACTGGACCACTTGCCAGTAAGCCCACGGCAGTCCAAGGGGGTGTCAGACCAGGGCCGGGGTGTGTTGTGTGCGTGTATGTGCGTGTTGTGTATGTGTGTCTTCTTCTTCTTAAGTGTGTGAGTGTGTGTGTGTGTGTGTGTGTGTGCTGTGTACGTTGCGTGTGCTGTGTGTGTTGTGTGTGTGCCTTGTGTGGTGTGTGTGTGTGTGGGTGTTATGGTTCAGCCGTCTTGTCGTTTGATGCGATGGCCAACCCGCTGCTGGGAGGGCGCAGCGTAATGGCCCGAACCGAATGGAACTCGCGCTACTCGCGCACACGTGTATCGCTGAAGGTTATTGTGACGGTTCCATGGCCCCGGGGAGGATACTGAGCTGGGACACAGGGCTAATATAGATCATGCAGCGAGGGTGCCGACGGTTGCATGTTTCGGAACGCCCTAACTGATGAATTAGGGCGCTCCGAAACGGGCGTTCCAAAACATGCAATTGCACGGGCAAGGGCATCGGCACGGGCAAGGGCATCTCTGTTGCTTCAGACACCCCAACGCACGCACGTGTCAGCGCTGCCGTTGCATGCAATAGCACACATTGGAAATGGCCTATTGCTCTAGTAAACCATGTAGTGCATGCACGGAAGCATTGGCACCGCTGCCCGAAGCGGCGTGGGTTGCCCAAACCCTCCTGCCTGCCAGGAGCGGCCGGTGCGCGCCCAAACCCTCCTGCCCAAACCCTCCTGCCCAAACCCTCCTGCCAGCCTCGGGTGCGCGGGTGGTGCTTACAACTTCGATGAATGGAGCATGGTGGTCATCACGAGCGCTGAGTACAACAGCATGGTGCAGGGCCTGCGTATGCCGTCAGGTGTCACGCCCGACAACAAGTGGCTGGGTGGCACCACCGTCGGCTTTAGCCTGGGTAGGATAGGCAAGCGTGCATGGTCCGGGCGGGGCGGAGGTCAGAGGGCACCAGACACCCTTGGCTTTACGTGCAATTACATTCCTTGGTTGCATTTATTGATACTGATGTAACTATGGCCGGGACAGCCGGCACCCTCTGGTGGACCGTACCTCCCTTGGGCTCATGTGCGATGCGATTGGGCATGGGAGCGAGCACCAGAGGGTGAGCGTGGTTAGCGTGGTCCGGGCGGGACGGAGGGCACCAGGCACCCTTGGCTGGAACCACCTGCATGCGCAAGCGCCGCGCGCCATGTGCGCTGCACCCGAATCGTTACGGCCGTGAACATGAATCCGGAATGGGACCCCACCCTAGTAAGGCGTTGGTGGCCACGCACCACCCCCCGGTGTTGTTTTATGCAGCCAGAAGCATGTACACCGCAGGGAGAGGGAGGGAGGGAGCAGTTATGGCTGCCTTCTTTGCCGCACCACAGCCGGCTTTTCGTGTGCACACCCCACCCCTCTGCTGCTGTTGCTGCTGCTGGTATCTTTGTGGACCTCTCCGACGCCTTCCCGCTACCTCCTCGCACGCTGCAGTTACGTGTTATCCTGCGATGAACGCAGACAATACATTCAACTGGAACTGGTTGGACGTCCCTGAAGACTGGAATTACACCAACTGGGAGGCCGGCGAGCCAGACAACATTGACGGCAACAACTACGTGCAGATGTTACCCAACGGCGCCTGGGACGCTGCCCCCGACTTACCCTCGGCAGGGTGCATCTGCCAGCGCAGGGTCTAACGCCTTGCGTCCGGAGCTCCCCGCCCGCGCCTTGCCGCAACACTGTGTGCCGCCATACAGCGGGGCTGGCTCTCATGGACACCTGAGGCGCAGGCAGGAACTGACCATATGCCGTACATGATGCGCCGTGCACAGTTCTAAAGGCAGCTGCCGTACGTGGTGCTTGTCATGCTGCAGATGCGAGGTCTGTGCGTTGATTGGTGCTTCTGCGTTGTTTTCTAACATGGGCGCGGCGGGCGTTAGTTGCGGCCTTTCCTGCTTGTGCTTAACCCGGCGGCTGTGTACATAACCCCCGCCAGTAGGACCCTGACCAAGGCAGTCACATTGTTACCGTGCGAAGCAACTGCGCTCTGCGGCGCTGCTGTTACGTGTCACTATGCAGGCGTGTGAGCCTCGCTCGAACAAACTAAGCGCAGTTGCTTGCTACCAAGACCTATATCATTCGCCGTGGGTATTCCCTCCTTTCCGGGCGTTGCGTCGCCATGCAACCGGGCCCTACGTGTTAGTCATGGATATGTTTTAGCTTTCTTGCAAGTTCAGTTACTAGGCCTGCCCTAGGCTACGCCCTTAGGTTAACCCCACTTGAAAACACTAAGTTAGCATTAATGGCGCTAAGATCCGCGCGCTGGATAGCATTCGTGGCATCCAGGCCGTTCGGCTGCACCGTGTAATCATTAGTGATGGTTGCATGGTAAGGGTGGAGCCGTGGGACGTGGACAGCCGCACCAAGCTGTGTGACCATGGCGGGGCCGTCTGCCGTTGGTACCTTGATGCAGCTCCCATCCGTGTAGATGGAAGTTTGCGCATCCCACAGTGGTTGTACTGGCACACCGCCTTTGGTGGTTGTGGGAAAGTGCTGCAGCATGCACTGGACTTTGTTAGCATCTGTGATGCAGCTCAGCAGCTCCTCTTCGCTTGGGGCAGTACCAGGGGCGCTGGGACGGGTTTTGGCTGGTTCACGGTGCTGTACGTCCACCCTATCGTCCGCCATGGGGCCGGCCCCGTGCCTGGCGCGGAGGAGTAGTGTCCGCAAGCGTTTGGGCACAGGAACGGGGTGGCCTGCTATCCCTTGGTTTTCAGGCGTCGTCAGGCTGCCTTCCACCCTGTGCGGCGGTTCGGCGACATCCGGTGCCGCCAGTTCGCATGTGCGTGAACCATCCAGCCAGTGTCTCAAGCTGGTTGATAAGTGCCTCGACTGGCGGCGGTGCCCCTATCGCTACTGGGTGTGCGCAGCGCTGTGAGGCCCCGCACGGTTGGTGACAACGAACACCTCCAATACTGGGAAGCGCCTGTGGGCGTCAATGCCGGGTGCACTGGTCAGCAGGGTACCCCCGTCTGGGAGGATGGGGGCCTCCGGCAAGAGGCCCCAGAAGCATGGGTATAATGGGTAGATGCCTTGCGCATAGCGCCCAAGCCGTAGCACCAGTTGGATGTTCTAGCAGTGCTGCCACAGCTGACTGGTGCCCGACCGGGATTGCAAAGGCAGTGGCTGACGGTGTGTCGGAGGTTGCAACAGCGGAGGCGATGGCCCACCGCACGGCCTTCCACATGTCGTCTGCCCGGTGGCAGGGGTGTGCTTGGCTAAAGCCTGTGTGGACGCAGCTGTATGCGTTGTGTGTGGCGCCAAAGAGCTGGTCCTCTGCAAAAGGGCTGTAGTACTCCGTGGTGTCCGGGTCAAAGTCCAGTGGTGATGCGAAGCGCTCCGTGGTGGCACCGATGCAAGTTCGCAGGGCATGCCGAAGCTCCTTTGGGAGCCCGATATGTTCCGCCACATCGACTCTGTAACCTTGGGTGCTATATCCGTGGCGGTACCAGCAGCAGCCTTGCAACGTCCTCGGGAAAGCCGCCCGGGGCCTGCAGCCGTACAGCAAGCTAGGCTGGGGCAGCGGCGGGCCGTGGCGAGGTAGCGGGTATACAACGCAAAGAGCCGTACTGCGGTGAGTCGGCCCAGGAAGCGGCCGACGCGTAGGCAAGCGCTCCGGCCCCGCCTACGTCTCTGGTACGGGACGTCGGGCTGGCCTGGAACGTGCGGGCTGACGACAATCATAAATCGTGCGGTGGGCCGGATGTCGAAGTCCGGGTTGCGGCATGTAGTGTCGATATGCACGTGTTTATCGAGTAAAGCGCGCTCTAGTATAAATGATAATGATACGCATGGTCAAACCCGCGTGTGTTAAAGGGGCTGGGCACGATGGATTCGCACGTAGTGCTCATCTTACGACGACACCCAAAGGGTATCTACCCAGCCACCAGGGTCGGGAACATGGCGGGCCGCCTAGCCGGCGGCACCTCCGGGCGCCGCCGCCTCTTGGTGCCACGAAGGGCCTTCTCCTGTGCTGCCTGTGCTGGGCCTGTGGCCGCCAGGCGTTGGTCCGGCGGGCCGCTCCAGGTGCCGGCGGAGCTTGATGATGGTATGCCCCGCCAGGACGCATGCGCGTGCAGTTTCGTTGCACAGCGCTGTGCCGCGGCAGGCTCCACACCGAGGTCCTCAGTGTCGGGACCAATTGTTTCCCATGGATCCGCAGACGCCGCCGAGGGCGATGGCGGTCTGCTGCGTGTACCGCACCTTCCAGCCCGCCGCCTGGAGCAGCTCGGCCAGCCGTGCGTGCTGCAGGGCCTTCTCGTGCACTTTCTCGGCGTGATTGGTGTCCCGATCGGCGAGCCGTACCCAACTTCAAGCAGGTGCACGGTGTGCAGCTTGCGATCCTGGGGGTCGGGGCCGGTGTACTCGTCATCCTCGAAGGCGGTGCGCTGGAGCGACGGGATGAGTAGGATGTCTGGGTGGTACTGCCGCATTTCCTCAGCGGGCAAGTCTGGGAGCAGCCAGCCAGGGAGGCGGGTTCCCATGTTGTGCGCAGAGCGCTCGGCTTCCCTTTCTGCGTCCATGACACAGCCCCGCACCTGCCACGCTCGGCGATAGCCTTTGCAATAGTCTGCACCGCCTTGTTGTGGCGAAGGATGTACTGCGTGTGCATGTCGCGGTGTGAGCACCCGGCCATCACGTGTCTACAGCCGTCAGGGCGGTTACACAGCGGGCAGGGTGCCTCGCTGGCGTTGTGCCGTCCGTGCGTGGGGTGGTGGCCGTACCGCGCAACCATCTTGGCGGTGTAAAGCTGGCCGTAGCGCACTGTGAATATGGCCATGCTGGCACTGAAGGGCACGTTGGGATTCGTCCACATACCGTTACTGGCCTTGGGGCACAGGTCGGTTGAGGCCGCCCGCCATAGCTGCTCATAGAGCCTCTCCTCTCCGACGCCTCCAGAGGCCGTCCCAGCTACGCACTGCTTGATATGTACGTTGAGGTTGTTCACGTATGAGTTCTTGTGCTTGGCCCAGCACAGCTCGCTCCTGCGCGGCACCGTAGTCGTGGGTGTAGGGTACCCGGTCGCCGTACCACTGGGTGCCAGGCGGGCCTCCCTGCGTGAGCGCATCACGCAGGGCATGCAAACGGCTAAAACGGCTAAGCCCCCTTGCTGTTCCTGCTGCAGGTAGGCGAGGCCCGCCCCGTTAGCGACGACAAGAACATCCAGCGTCACGGCGCGCGGGTCGCGGAGGGCTGCAGCGGCGGTCCCAGTCAGCGCCGGCGCCACCAGGCAGGTGTCGCCCGCGTTCCGTTCTGTCCTGTACTGTGCTAGGAGCCGCACCATGGGGTGCCCGTACATGGTAGCGGCAGCCTCCTTGTGGCTCACGGGCATGGCGAAGATTGTCACGGTGGGGATGTCGGGGTAGGCCTGCGCAGATGCAATGGCCCAGCGCATGGCTTTCAGCCTGTCCGTGGTGATGTCGCACGGGTGGGCTTGGCTGATGCCTACGTGCGCGCAGCTATAGCTGTCGTGCGACGCGCCGAACAGCTGATCCTCCTCAAACGGGCTGAAGTACGACCGGCAGTTGGGGTCAAAGTCAAGAGGTGAGGCGTACCTCTCCGTGCTGGCGCCAATCGCTGCCTGCAGCGCCCGCCGCAGCTGCCGCGGGAGGCCTACGTGGTTGCCAACCATGCGGCATGTTTTCACACTGTACTGCGGCGTTGTGCGACCCTCTGTGTAGCGTAGGAGCAGCCGGGCAATATCTTCCTCGAAGCCACCCGGGGCAGCAAGTCGGGCGTGGAGCTCGGGCTGCCGCACCCGAGCTCCCAAGTAGCGGTCGTACAGGGCGGCGAGGCGCGTCGCCGCCGGCAGCTGGCCTACATAGGAGCCAGCAGGGCTGTAGGTAAGGGCGGGGGCCTCGGCGTCGGTGGCACAGCGCCTGCGCTCTAGCAGGGTGCCGGTGTCTGCAGTCTCCCAAAGCCCTTGCCGTGCATGGTTCGCTAGGTGGGTATCGTACGGTTCTGGCACGAGCGGTGGCGGCGGCGGGCGATTGCGATATGCCTCCAGCAAGTCTTTCCAGTTGGTATGGTTTTTTAGTGTTGCGATGGGTTCCTTTGTCTTCTCCCACTACTCCACCAGCAGAAGCTTCCGGCCCATCACGGGGCCAAAGAGATGCCCCATGCGGCGGGTGGGAGGTTACGTTGTACTTGAGCAGGTGGTACAGGCCTAGGGTGCCACGGGCTACAACCGTGTGTTGCCATGTCAGCTAACAGTTGGCGGGCTACCGGGGTGCAGCTTATCCTTATGCGGTCCCCCGACGACGGCAGAGATGCGCTCAATCGCTCATACTCCGGGCCTGGACCGCTGTTTTAATAAAAATAACAATGATGATAAAAATAATAACTTCCTCGGAACAGACCTGCACTTTCTACTTGCGGGGGTGAAATGCCGTCCTGGGGCATAGTTGACCACCCTTAGAGGCGGGGGCGGTTTCCCTGTTACTAGGCCTGCCCTAGGCTACGCCCTTAGGTTAACCCCACTGAAAACACTAAGTTAGCATTAATGGCGCTAAGCTCCGCGCTCTGGATAGTATTCGTGGCATCCAGGCCGTTCGGCTGCACCGTGTAATCATTAGTGATGGTTGCATGGTAAGGGTGGAGCCGTGGGACGTGGACAGCCGCACCAAGCTGTATGACCATGGCGGGGCCGTCTGCCGTTGGTACCTTGATGCAGCTCCCATCCGTGTGGATGGAAGTTTGCGCATCCCACAGTGGTTGTACTGGCACACCGCCTTCGGTGGTTGTGGGAAAGTGCTGCAGCATGCACTGGACTTTGTCAGCATCTGTGATGCAGCTCAGCAGCTCCTCTTCGCTTGGGGCAGTACCAGGGGCGCTGGGACGGGTTGTGATTCGTCGCGCTAGGCGCCGTGTTGCCGTCCACAGCGCCGGGCCTGCCACGCGCGCAGATGTGTGCATGCATCACTCAGCTGGGCGGCCGGTGGCTGGGTCGTCTGTGCTCTGGCTTGCGCATGTGCATGCGACAGTTGTGCGTCTAGCACCATCAGCAGCACGAGGCAGAGAATGAAGAGGTCGATGCTGAGGTGGAGTGGCTCAGTAGTGGCGCGCCAGTGGGTACGGTATCCGAGTGTGAGTGCCCCTACGGTGGTGCGCACGGCGGTGCTTGCTTGTCTTGTCTATAGGCGCAGCAAGGGCTCACGCAGCCATCGCAACCATCTTGGTCTCCCGCGCGGTCCGCGCGGTCTGCCATGCTGCATGCATGCATGCAGTGAAGGCTGACATCCCGACGCATGCCTTGTTGTGGCGTATTGCGCTGTGAACCAAGTTTGTTTGGGTCACGTGTCTGCACGCTTGGTCGTTTAACTGACAGGCCGTCGTATAAACTTGTGACTACGCGGTTGATGCAACTGTGCGAGAACTGCAGGCGTGGCAACCGCGGTTGATGCGTCTGGGAACAGTTGTGTTGTGACGAAACGGCGTGGTTAAGAAGCTGAGCAGTCAGCTTCCACGCAGTTAGGCGTTAATGCGAATAAACCGTCGGTATTACGTGGCAGTCTGCTGTGGCGTTTGGTCTGCAGCTCCTGAGCGAAACCGTGCGGATGTGTGTCGAGTCTTAGCAGCTGCGTTGAAGCGCATCTTCGTGCGGCCTCAGGTACTTGCAGGTGCCGACGGTTGAGGCGTGGCTTCTATAGCTTCCGACCGTTGGGCAAGTGCGAGTTAACGGCTGCGGTTGATAAGTGACTTCGCGCAGGCCGCCAGCTTCCGTCTACGTTCGCGGCCCCCGGCTTCTGGGCCTGTGCCGCGAGTACATATAGTGGGACCCCCTGCCCTTTTCGGGGAGTGAGCCTTCAAGCGTAAACCTACATACCCGTTGCAATACAAGTCCCCTGTAATCAACTCGGACAATCCGCTCGCTTGACACGACGCCTAATTCCGTGCAATAGCATAGGAGTCCAGTTGCAGTGAGGCTGTACGCGCACAAGGGTTGCGGCACTCCCGTCCCTTGGGTACGAGACACCCACAGTCACTTAGCCATCCGCCCGCAGACGGTTATCTGCCCAACACACGGTCCTGTACCGTAGGGACAGGACGTGTGCGCACCAGCGTGCACCAGTGCGTGCTACCGCCACCCTCTTTACGGTGTGCGCACCTCCGGCGCATACGCCACCGCCACGCAAACAAGCGTGCGCTTATCGGCTACAGCCTGTAGCCACTGCCTCCACGTATTTCTAGCTTCCGCACTTCGAACAACAACAATTTTTCGAGCTTCCGCACCACCTTACAGCAACAGCCGTAGGCTGCGACCCACATCAATACATAGGCCTACGCGTCCCCCCAAAGGTCCGAGTTGGCCGGGACTCATAGTGCTAATGTCATTGGTGACATCGCTATGGATCGGGAGGTTGCGAGTTCAAATCCTTGAACCTGCAACTTTCTACTTGCGGGGGAAATGCCGTCCTGGGCATAGTTGACCACCCTTAGAGGCGGGGGCTATGCTGCCAACCAGGCGGAGCGAGTGGGCGGAGCGGAGCATGCCCGTAGCCGGATCAAGCCGAACATGCCGGCGCCATGACCGAGAGCATGGAAAAGGATGGTGCCAGGCGGATTTGTAAAGCCGCAGAGCCCTGCTGACGGCTCATCACCTCTGGCCCCTTAACACACGCGGGTATGACCCAAGCGTAACGTTTCCCTTTAGCCTACGCGTAAGCGCAAGGGTATACGTTCCTTGGGCACCACACGACCTTATACACGCGCAAAAGCATTCAGGGTGTGTGTGTATAGTGGGGGTGTGGCGAGAGTGGTTTCGAAGCGTGGTTTTATACCCGCTTTGCGCAGGCAGCAACCACGTAGATAAGCAGCGTAGGTGAACCCACGCCCAAACCTTGAACCACAACATCGGGTTATACCCCCTTACAACAGCCGACCAGTGCGCAGCTACATCGCGCGCGTAACGATCGACCCACATAACACCACGAGTGTACAAGACATTAAGCGCAGATCTGCGCATAAAGCTTCAACGACACCGCGCACGCATCGCGTGAAGAGTTACACCAGAGCGCACGCCGCGCTGAGACAACAGGCAACCGAGCCATCACACGGACTACACGGCTGATCACCTGCCGGTGCTAAGCCTCCAGGCCGCCGCCGCGCGCCTATACAATAGCATCAGGCCACGCCGAATCGAGAGACGCTTGAGTGAATACGAGATAAATGAGTGACCATCTACATGAGGAAGAAGCACCCGGCTTGCCGCCGATGGGCCCGTTCGCCGCACTGCCACCAGGTATGCCAGGTCAAGGGTACCAGCATTAGGTACCGCAGGGGCCCCAGATGTACCCAGGGCCGCAGATGCCCTATGGGCCGCATCCCCAACCAGCGCATGTCAATCATAATGCACCCGCGCATTTCGCGCCGTCTAGTCTGCAGGCCATTCCAGTGTACGACCCTCGCACAGACGGGGCCGCCCAGTGGCTAGATACAGTCGAGTCCCTTGCCGATGTGTTCCGCTGGGACGATAACACCAAGATAGTCATCGCACGGTGCCGCCTTGGGTCAGAGGCTCGCACCTGGGAGAAGGGCATACGCAACACAGTGCATACCTGGAACGATTTCAAGCGAGCATTCCTAGCGCGCTACGCGGAGCGCCTACGCTAGATGAACTGTACACCAAGCTTACGCGCTGCCGCCAAGGCCGCACTGAGACCGTCAAGTCTTATGCAGACCGTTTCCACAATCTGCTGATGCGCCTGAACATAGATGCGTCGAAAGACGCAACGCACCTGTACAATTTCCTAAGGGGCCTGTCGCCCAAGATATACAACAGAGTATGGCTCTTGAAACCACGCGATCTAGAAGACGCGATTGAGGATGCAATCCATGTTGATGAGGGCATGGATAGCAACCGCATTTACGACGATGATGACGCACCTGAGCGTCGACCATACCCGAGAGAAGAACGTCGAAGTGGTGATGACCGCCGCTCCGGTGATGACCGGAGGGTACACTTCGAGCTGGATAGGCAAACAACAGGGCCAGCGAGATACGAACGTCGGCGGGGAAATATGCCCGACAAATGGAAGAGAACAGAGGGACACCAGGTGGCACGATGATCGCCGCCGCAACCCGTTCACACCGCGCAATAACGATAATACATACGTAGATAGGAACACCGCGGCTGGCACCGGATCTGCTGACCGCCCAGTTCGCTCTGATAGGCCGCGCACCCGATATGCTGCACCACAGGGAGATGTTACGCAAGAGCTGTCAGATCTGACCAATCGTCTGTCTAAACTAGCGCTGCACTTAGGCCGCACCAACCAGGATAGTGTTGTGCCACCTGTTATGATGTACGAGCATGATGACCATACATAATATACATGATGCACAGCAACGATGCTTATGAGCCGAGTGCATGGGATGAGTACGAGGGCACGCACCTAGTAGAGGTGGAGCATCCCGCGCAACCCGTGCAAGTGTACCACAACCCGGTGCACGACTACTACGACGAAGAAGAGGCCTATACACAAAAGCGCGTCGGAGAATTTGAGCCGACAACCTTGCCCAAGCAACGGCGCACAATTGGAGATCCCATGGACGTAGACCCACCGCTACGCCGTAACTTCATTCGTTCCTCGCCGCCCCTTTGGCGCGGGACAACCACCCCAGAATACACCAAGCCCTACCGGCACGGCGCACAACCCCGGTGCTGCCGCACCCCCGCCGGCGCCGCGCCAACCTTACCGCGCAACACGTAATCCTAGTGATCCGACACAGCGCGCCGACCAGGTTCCCGGTAATCCTGCGGAGGAGGAAGGGAAGTTGGCGGCAGAAATCTTACATAAAATAGACCGATACTCGGTACCCCTAAGCGTAACACTACGTTGCAACCCTGCAACTGTATACAACAAGATCGGCAACCGCCTTATCAACATTGCAAGGCAGCACTCCCGGCCTGCCGCCGGCGCCGCCGCCCAAGGAGAGCCCAACATGCCAAACATGCCGCCGCGGCTGCACCGGCAGCACCAGGCGCACACCCGCCGCCGCCACGCACGGCGCCACAGCCAGCGCGCCCTATGCCGGCCGCGAACAACCACCAAGCCTATGCGACGAACGCCGTACCAGAAGAGATCCCCGTACACCAAGCAGAGAGCGGACCAAGGTTTCAAGTCTGCCGTACCACAGTACACATATTGGACCACCACGGAGACCCAATCCCAATCATGGCAGTAGTGGACTCAGGAGCCTCCAACACCGTGGTGACACGCAACACCCTTCGTAAGATAGGATTACTAGATGTTATCGAGGATACCAACGTAATGTTTATCAACGCCAATGGAGAACGCAACAAAGCCGCCGGCCGTGTACGCGACCTGCTTATCGCGACAAGTGACATGACAACCTCAGTAGACGCGTACGTTAGCAACGCCGCTCAACTACGGTATCCTGTTAGGTACCGACTTCCCTATACCCTATTAGGGCAGGCATCCTTTACGGAACTAACCGACTGGAGTACACAAACGACAACAACACACGTAGCAGTATTCCCATACACTTTATGGAGCGTGGAGAAATTTCCTTTTACGGCCAGCCGGAGTCCTATCTTCTTGAGTTAGGTACACAAACGGCCGAGCCTAACGCAGGCGCATCCCCCGATAACGACACTCACCGGCTTTACGCCGACGAAACAATGCCCGACGAAGATGACGACGATGCCCCGAGCAGCAGCGCCGAGGCAGGAGTGTACGCCTACGAGACGCTGCTACGTGAAGAGGCTGAAGACATAGAAGAGGACGTCCACCGCCACTCCATGTATTGGGGCACCGATAACCCGAGTAGCAGTGATGACGACGACTCGGGCGGAAGACGATGACGCCGCCGCCGCCGCGGAAGACCCATATACAGCGGAGGCAAACGGCAAGGCCGAGGGGCAGGACAATGAACCGGAAGCACAATCTACGGCAGATATGGATGACTTACCGGGATTGCTTGGCCAAGACAGTGACAGTGACACAGAACCGGAAGATTTTTTTTCCGAAAGGATACAACCACCCCAACCCAGCAAGCGACGGACCCTGGACCAAGCCTGACGAACTAGCGAACGTGTAACTACAAACGCACCGGTGTCCCCTGGTTGTGCACCGGTTACCTGTATCCCGTCGACGGCGACAATATCTCTTCAGCGCCGCCGCAAGACGAAGCTGACCCAATTGATGTACCCACGTGTACGGCAAGCGCAGCGCCGCCGCCACCGCCGTACGAAGAAGTTGCGAAGATGACGCGTCAAGAGCACCTGGATGCGGCAAGGAGATACGCTGAGCCGTTCCGCGCAATCAACGCCGATAAAGAAGCCAGCGACGAGTACATGGCACAACTAGATGAGAAAACTACATGACGCCCTGGACGAACAACAGAAGAACAGCTTAGTCAACTTCCTATACGACCACCAGTACGTCTTGTGGAAGGAGGTCGTTATTGTCCCGCAAGGTTGCTTGTTTCCCGCGTTGCACCATGGATACCGCTGTTAGACCTCAGCAACACTGCTGCCCCGAAGGGCGGCGGCCAAGAAGGAGCCAGTGCGGACGAGGTGAGGGTCGCCTGCCAGCTATGCGAATGCTGTCGCTGTACCTGGTAACCCTGGCCTGGACGTGTGTCGGCTCCTCGCGCATCCTGGTGGGCACCACCCCCCGTGCTCCTCCCAGTCACCGGGTCAACCGGTGCCAGCGAGCGGGAGACGGTGTACTTGGGTGGTGCATCACAGAACGGGCTCTGTGCAACGTTGGCTGAAAGGCAGTGTCAAGGAGAGCCCTGCTCCTCGCGCATCCTGGTGGGCACCACCCCCCGTGCTCCTCCCAGTCACCGGGTCAAACCGGTGCCAGCGAGTGGGAGACGGTGTACTTGGGTGGTGCATCACAGAACGGGCTCTGTGCAATGTTTCCCCATGCGGTACCAAGGAGAGCCCTGCTCCTTGGCGGTCAGGCCGGGCAACGCCACCCGTCCTCCTCCCAGTCACCGGGTCAAACCGGTGCCAGCGAGTGGGAGGCGGGGTACTAAGGCGCCCCAGACAGAATGGTGCGCAGCAGCATGGCATGGACTCCCACTGCATCACTGGCAAGGCAGCGTGGCCCCTGCACGCGCTAACGTTTTCCCGCCTCCCTTCGGTTCGAATTGCAGTTCCGCGCAGGCCCGAGAAGCAGCACCGGACGAAAAACCCAGCGCCAGCGCCAGCGCAGCACACAAGCTCGTACCATCCCCACAGCCTTTTTATGGGACATTGGCAGCCTTTGGCTGGCACTGCGGCCTCCTCAGCAGCGGCCCATGCGCAAACCACGGTCTCGTCTCGTTTCGCCCCTGTCCTTCGTTCTGGCGTTCGTGGCCAGCCCCTGCTGCAAGGCCTGCGGCCCCCCGTGTAACGAACCTACTACCACGGTCACACTTTTCCTTTGCAAACCTCGGGAACGCAGAAACGAAACGCGTTGAGCCCCACTGGTACTATCGGGACAGCCCCCAGCGCGCTGCACCCGCTCCAGCAACGGCCTTGCGTGCGCGTCGTGCCGGCAGCCGAACACCGTGCAAAACCTTGCACTGCGTACGAACCTGCCCCCACCATCCCCTCAACGCCCACCAGGCCCTGGCCCAGGCGCACAGCGCAAAGCTCCTGACCCCACTGATAGCCCGGACTCAGCGGCACTCTCCCCACGGAAAACTACGCCCCTTGCAGTGGGCCGTACGGCAGGCCCTGCCCGTATGTTTGCGTATACCAACCGTTCCAAACAGCACTACGTTGCGATCAGCTGTGCATATGCTTGATGGCTGTGAGAATGGCGGTCACAGGGACCCAAAGCTCACCACCGACAAATGGACACGTTGCGCCACTCCGCAGCCCACCAGCCGCTCAGGTCCCTGTGTGATGGGCATCCCGGTGTTGCCGGACCCTACCAGCACCAGCCCTGCGCCACAAGATGTGCTGGAAGCGGTACCCCTTGCGCCTCTCCAGACCACCAATGCATGCCGTGCCGCTGGCTGCGATACCCGCGCATCCTTACGCCCACCACCTGCAAGTACGGCACAGTTGCGCCCCAGGCACAAGAAACCCAGGCTGCCAAACTGCCCGAGGGGCTGTGGCTGGGGCACACACAACCACGCCGCGCCGCGTGGATATGGCACACCCCCCAGCTGCTCTTTGGAGTCGTCGGCGCGCTGATGATCGCCCTGCTAATGCACTGTACGATACCATATAGCCGCCACAGGCTGAGGCGGCGCTGGGCAGGGCCTCGTGCGATGCGCCTGGCGCACGCCATCTCTGGGCGCGTCGCCACCTGCATCAATGAACGCTTTGAGGCTATGTGCATGCGCGTCAGTAAATCGTGCCCTGCACGCATGGTCGCCTGCATGCGTGTGTTTGGGCCCCTCATCACGCCCCTCGCCGGTGCAGTAGTGCATGGCATGGGGCGCCGCAGGTACATACAGGAGTCGGCCACTGGCGCAGGCGCAGCCGTTGTGCTCTGCTTGCACAGCTGGTGCGCCATGGCCGCCGCTCGCACTCTCGTGCCCCTTGCTGGGTTCGCTCTTTGCCTGGACCTCTGGCATGAAGCACGGATCAGCTGGCGCCCCCTCTGGCGAAGCCAGTGTGAAGGGTCCGTAGCGCGGCAGTCTGGTATGTTTACAGTGCTAACGATTGGCCGGGTGGCAACAGCAAGCCTCCCATGGCTCCGCGCCCGATGCCCCAGCCTCGTGCGAGCGGCACTCCGCAGCAAGCTAGGATACACACAAGAGCGACTGCGCCAGCTGCTGGCCTTGCTTCAGCACACCCGGCGGCACGCGCTACGCATGATACCACGCCCGACTTGCTGCCCCCGGGTGGCTTCGAGGAAGATATTGCCCGGTTGCTCCTACGCTACACAGAGGGTCGCACAACGCCGCAGTACAGTGTGAAAGCATGCAACCACGTGGGCCTCCCGCTGCAGCTGCGACGGGCGCTGCAGGCAGCGATTGGCGCCAGCACGGAGAGGTATGCCTCACCGCTGGACTTTGACCCCAACTGCCGGTCGTACTTCAGCCCGTTTGAGGAGGATCAGCTGTTCGGCGCGCGTCGCACGACAGCTATAGCTGCGTGCACGTAGGTATCAGCCAAGCCCACCCGTGCGACAATCCCACGGACAGGCTGAAGGCCATGCGCTGGGCCATTGCATCTGCGCAGGCCTACCCCGACATCCCCACCGTGACAATCTTTGCCATGCCCGTGAGCCACAAGGAGGCTGCTGCTACCATGTACGGGCACCCCATGGTGCGGCTCCTAGCACAGTACAGGACGGAACGGAACGCGAGCGATACCTGCCTGGTGTCACCAGCGCTGGCTGGGCCTGCCGCCGCAGCCCCCCGCGACCCGCGCGCCCGTGACGCTGGACGTTCTTGTCGTCGCTAACGGGGCGGGCCTCACCTACCTGCAGCAGGAACAGCAGGGGGGGCTCAGCCGTTTGCATGCCCTGCGTGATGCGCTCGCGCAAGGAGGTCCCGCCTGGCACCCAGTGGTACGGCGACCAGGTTCCCTACACCCACGACTACGGTGCAGCGCAGGAGCGAGCGCGCGCAATGACACCGTGCCGTGCGCCAGCGGTACCCACCCCGAAACGCCTACGCGCACTTCTGTACGACCATAAACACGGTGGGCCCGCCCCCGCGCCGTGCCCCGGCTGGCCGTACGGCGCCGACCCAGCCGACCCCCCTGCTACCCCTGGCAGCAACGTCGAGCGCATGCAAGTACCTGCAGCCAACGTAGTGGCGCGCTTCGCACCTGGGCAAGGCGTGTACACGGACGGGAGCTGTATCCAAGACCCTGTCAACGGCTGCAACATCCTGGCGCGGCCGTGTACGCTGCGCCCCTGCACCCAAAAGAAAGAGATGGTGAGAGGATGCTGGATGCCAACATCTTCCGCATCAACCCGAACGGTTTTGAGGCGACCAACACAATACAGAGGGCGGAGCTGAGTGCCCTCCACATAGCTGTGCGTGAGGTGGGGCCACGCCTTGAAGCACGCGGCGAGGCGGCACTGGAAATTTACACCGACAGCCAGGCGTCCCAATGCCTCATTCTGAAAGCCATGCGGCGCCCGGACTTACTGCGGGAAAGCAAGCATCTGCCGCTCCTGACCGCCATAAAGCAGCAGCTCTTGGCACGCGCCGCAGCGGGCACCCACACCTTCATCCGCAAAGTTAAGAGCCATACGGGCGTCGCGGGCAACGAGGCTGCGGACAAAGCCGCGCAGGAGGCGGCCATGTTCTCGCTGAATGCGCAGGACGGGCGCCAGCGTGGCGATGACGAGCACACGACTGCAAGGGCCCCTGATTTCGTGGAAACCTCCGATAACAAGCCATACGAGAGGCTGTGCTGGGCCAAGCACAATAACTCATACGTGAATAACCTCAACGTACATGTCAAGCAGTGCGTGGCTGGGACGGCCGCTGGAGGCGTCGGAGAGGAGAAGCTTTATGAGCAGCTATGGCGGGCGGCCTCAACCGACCTGTGCCCCAAAGCCAGCAAACGGTATGTGGACGAATCCCAACGTGCCCTTCGGTGCTAGTATGGCCATTCTCACAGTGCGCTACGGCCAGCTATACACCGCCAAGACGGCTGCGCGGTACGGCCACCACCCCACGCACGGACGGCACAACGCCAGCGAGGCACCCTGCCCGCTGTGTAACCGCCCTGACGGCTGTACACACGTAATGGCCGGGTGTTCACACCGCGACATGCACAAGCAGTACATCCTTCGCCACAATAAGGCGGTGCAGATCATTGCAAAGGCTATCGAGCGTGGCAGATGTGGGGGCTGTGTCATGTTCATGGACGCAGAAAGGGAAGCCGAGCGCTCTGCGCACAACATGGGAACCCGCCTCCCTGGCTGGCTGCTCCCAGACATGCCCGCTGAGGAAATACGGCAGTACCGCCCGGACATCCTACTCATCCCGTCGCTCCAGCGTACCGCCTTCGAGGACGACGAGTACACCGGCCCCGACCCCCAGGATCGTCAGCTGCACACCGTGCACCTGCTTGAAGTTGGGTACGGGCTCGGGACACCAATCACGCCGAGAAAGTGCACGAGAAGGCCCAGCAGCACGCACGGCTGGCCGAGCTGCTGCAGGCGGCAGGTTGGAAGGTGCGGTACACGCAACACACCGCCATTGCCCTCGGCGTCTGCGGATCCATTGGGAAACAATTGGTCCCGACACTGAAGGACCTCGGTGTGGAGCCTGCTGCGGCACAGCGCTGTGCAACCAAACTGCATGTGCATGCCGTCCTGGCGGGGCATACCATCATCAAGCTCCGCCGGCACCTGGAGCGGCCCGCCGGACAACGCCTGGCTACAGGCCCAGCACAGGCAGCACAGGAGAAGGCCCCCTCGTGGCACCAAGAGGCGGCGCCCGGGAGACGCCGCCGGCTAGGCGTCCCGACCTGTTCCCACCCTGTGGCTGGGTAGATACCCTTTGGGTATCGTCGTAAGATGAGCACTACGTGCGAGTCCATCGTGCCCAGCCCCCTTAACACACGCGGGTTTGACCATGCGTAACATTATTATTATTATTATTGGGGCACCGATAACCCGAGTAGCAGTGATGACGACGACTCGGGCGAAGACGATGACGCCGCCGCCGCCGCGGAAGACCCATATACAGCGGAGGCAAACGGCAAGGCCGAGGGGCAGGACAATGAACCGGAAGAACATCTACGGCAGATATGAATGACTTACCGGGATTGCTTGGCCAAGACAGTGACAGTGACACAGAACCGGAAGATTTTTTTCCGAAAGGATACAACCACCCCAACCCCAGCAAGCGACGGACCCTGGACCAAGCCTGACGAACTAGCGAACGTGTACTACAAACGCACCGGTGTCCCCATGGTTGTGCACCGGTTACCTGTATCCCGTCGACGGCGACAATATCTCTTCAGCGCCGCCGCAAGACGAAGCTGACCCAATTGATGTACCCACGTGTACGGCAAGCGCAGCGCCGCCGCCACCGCCGTACGAAGAAGTTGCGAAGATGACGCGTCAAGAGCACCTGGATGCGGCAAGGAGATACGCTGAGCCGTTCCGCGCAATCAACGCCGATAAAGAAGCCAGCGACGAGTACATGGCACAACTAGATGAGAAACTACATGACGCCCTGGACGAACAACAGAAGAACAGCTTAGTCAACTTCCTATACGACCACCAGTACGTCTTGTGGAAGGAGGTCGTTATTGTCCCGCAAGGTTGCTTGTTTCCCGCGTTGCACCATGATACCGCTGTTAGACCTCAGCAACACTGCTGCCCCGAAGGGCGGCGGCCAAGAAGGAGCCAGTGCGGACGAGGTGAGGGTCGCCTGCCAGCTATGCGAATGCTGTCGCTGTACCTGGTAACCCTGGCCTGGACGTGTGTCGGCTCCTCGGCGCATCCTGGTGGGCACCACCCCCCGTGCTCCTCCCAGTCACCGGGTCAAACCGGTGCCAGCGAGCGGGAGACGGTGTACTTGGGTGGTGCATCACAGAACGGGCTCTGTGCAACGTTGGCTTGAAAGGCAGTGTCAAGGAGAGCCCTGCTCCTCGCGCATCCTGGTGGGCACCACCCCCCGTGCTCCTCCCAGTCACCGGGTCAAACCGGTGCCAGCGAGTGGGAGACGGTGTACTTGGGTGGTGCATCACAGAACGGGCTCTGTGCAATGTTTCCCCATGCGGTACCAAGGAGAGCCTGCTCCTTGGCGGTCAGGCCGGGCAACGCCACCCGTCCTCCTCCCAGTCACCGGGTCAAACCGGTGCCAGCGAGTGGGAGGCGGGTACTAAGGCGCCCCAGACAGAATGGTGCGCAGCAGCATGGCATGGACTCCCACTGCATCACTGGCAAGGCAGCGTGGCCCCTGCACGCGCTAACGTTTTCCCGCCTCCCTTCGGTTCGAATTGCAGTTCCGCGCAGGCCCGAGAAGCAGCACGGACGAAAAACCCAGCGCCAGCGCCAGCGCAGCACACAAGCTCGTACCATCCCCACAGCCTTTTTATGGGACATTGGCAGCCTTTGGCTGGCACTGCGGCCTCCTCAGCAGCGGCCCATGCCAAACCACGGTCTCGTCTCGTTTCGCCCCTGTCCTTCGTTCTGGCGTTCGTGGGCAGCCCCTGCTGCAAGGCTGCGGCCCCCCGTGTAACGAACCTACTACCACGGTCACACTTTTCCTTTGCAAACCTCGGGAACGCAGAAACGAAACGCGTTGAGCCCCACTGGTACTATCGGGACAGCCCCCAGCGCGCTGCACCCGCTCCAGCAACGGCCTTGCGTGCGCGTCGTGCCGGCAGCCGAACACGTGCAAAACCTTGCACTGCGTACGAACCTGCCCCCACCATCCCCTCAAGCCACCAGGCCCTGGCCCAGGCGCACAGCGCAAAGCTCCTGACCCCACTGATAGCCCGGACTCAGCGGCACTCTCCCCACGGAAAACTACGCCCCTTGCAGTGGCCGTACGGCAGGCCCTGCCGTATGTTTGCGTATACCAACCGTTCCAAACAGCACTACGTTGCGATCAGCTGTGCATATGCTTGATGGCTGTGAGAATGGCGGGTCACAGGGACCCAAAGCTCACCACCGACAAATGGACACGTTGCGCCACTCCGCAGCCCACCAGCCGCTCAGGTCCCTGTGTGATGGGCATCCCGGTGTTGCCGGACCCTACCAGCACCAGCCCTGCGCCACAAGATGTGCTGGAAGCGGTACCCTTGCGCCTCTCAGACCACCAATGCATGCCGTGCCGCTGGCTGCGATACCCGCGCATCCTTACGCCCACCACCTGCAAGTACGGCACAGTTGCGCCCCAGGCACAAGAAACCCAGGCTGCCAAACTGCCCGAGGGGCTGTGGCTGGGGCACACACAACCACGCCGCGCCGCGTGGATATGGCACACCCCCCAGCTGCTCTTTGGAGTCGTCGGCGCGCTGATGATCGCCCTGCTAATGCACTGTACGATACCATATAGCCGCCACAGGCTGAGGCGGCGCTGGGCAGGGCCTCGTGCGATGCGCCTGGCGCACGCCATCTCTGGGCGCGTCGCCACCTGCATCAATGAACGCTTTGAGGCTATGTGCATGCGCGTCAGTAAATCGTGCCTGCACGCATGGTCGCCTGCATGCGTGTGTTTGGGCCCCTCATCACGCCCCTCGCCGGTGCAGTAGTGCATGGCATGGGGCGCCGCAGGTACATACAGGAGTCGGCCACTGGCGCAGGCGCAGCCGTTGTGCTCTGCTTGCACAGCTGGTGCGCCATGGCCGCCGCTCGCACTCTCGTGCCCCTTGCTGGGTTCGCTCTTTGCCTGGACCTCTGGCATGAAGCACGGATCAGCTGGCGCCCCCTCTGGCGAAGCCAGTGTGAAGGGTCCGTAGCGCGGCAGTCTGGTATGTTTACAGTGCTAACGATTGGCCGGGTGGCAACAGCAAGCCTCCCATGGCTCCGCGCCCGATGCCCCAGCCTCGTGCGAGCGGCACTCCGCAGCAAGCTAGGATACACACAAGAGCGACTGCGCCAGCTGCTGGCCTTGCTTCAGCACACCCGGCGGCACGCGCTACGCATGATACCACAGATTGCCAACCCATTCCAACGTACCCCAGCCCACGTCAGGAGGCGGCGCGGCGGCAGCGACATTGAGGCTGACACCCCGCAACCCACGCCGCACGGCTATGCAGCAGCCGCAGCGCAACCAGCGCGCGCGCAGCAGCGTGCCCCACAACCACACGTCCCAGTGCAAAGCAACACAACGTCCCCACTATCCCCACGCGGTGTGGCCCCCGGCGCCGCCGCGCGCAGGCAGCAGCCTCAAACAGTCAAGTGGCCGGAGCAGCCGCCGCGCCCCCCCAGCCATGCCCCATACTGTGGCCCCCATGGCGGCCGGCCCGCCGGACCCCGTTCCATGAACCACAGGACCGCAGCATGTGCCAGGTGCATGCCATCAACAACCTGCTGGGCCGCCAGCTGCTACACCCCGACGCGGTGCTAGCCTACTGCGAGGCCGAACAGCGCCGCACAGCGCAGGAGGCCCCAGCTGCCAACACATGGTGGCGGGGCGCCTTCACGCCCAGGGATGGCCAGTTCAGCGTTCTGGCCATCAACCACTACATGCGCCAGCGGGTGCAAGTGGTAGGCACAGCGAGCCCATACGTGTACCTGGAGGGCAGAGGGTCCGTCACAGGCAAAAGCAAGGAGCAGCTCATTGCCTCGATCCCACCAGACACCCGCGCGCTCGGTTTCATCCTTGGCACGGATAGGCACGCAACTGCGGTGTGCATGCGAGGCGACCGCTGGTACCACATCGACTCACTCAACCCGCGTAGCGCAACGACCTGCATGCAGGATGCCGACTGGGCCCACATCGCGCGGCTCACGGAGACCACCATGTACTGCTTAGTCAACGGTGACGTATACGAAGCGCGGAACCAAATCCCGCACGCCCTGCGCTACACCCCCACCGCCGGCCCCGCCACCAGCGCCACGCTGCGCACAACTCACACCAACCAACACGGATGGGCTGCCGGCCCACCGGCAACTGCACGGCGACCCCAGTGCACACAGCCGGTGACGTACTGCCCCTGCCCCAGCCGGTGCGCCGCCAGGCACAGGCCGATGCGCAGCACGCCGATATTGCGATTCAGTCCAGTATTCCCCAAGCGGGTTGGCTCCTTCGCTATCCACGTTTGCTCGCAAATTGCTTGCACTGCGGGCTGCGCTGCGTCAGACGCCACTGCTGTAGCCAGTGACCACCACCAAGCTTTATGCCCTGCATCGCATTGGGGGCACCACAGTCAGCAGCACATGCATCAAGGTGCACTTGCCGTGGTACACTGGATGCATTGGAGAAAGCAGGGCACAAACTCTCAGCCACGCCGTAGCAGACATCAGGCAGGAAAGTTTGCTGCTTAGCGGCTGAGGGCTCGCTTCAGCAACAGCAGTGTCAACGTGTCGGACGAGGATGGGCCCCCACCACCGCTGGCGGGCAGTGCAGCATCGCGTGACAACACCGGCTACACCGGCATTACAGCTGGCGTGACTGTTTTCATGGTGGTGTTTGTTTTGGCAGCCGTAGTGATTCTGTCTCAGTCATGTGCTTTGGTAGGAAGCGTCAACGCGCAACCACTGCCCAGGCCGAAGCAAACAAGGCGGCTTTGGGTGCAGCATGCAGATGTGGAACCCGCTGCCGCAACGCTTGGCAACAGCGGCCGTGGCAGCTCTTCTGCACCTTCCGCCGACGTACGGCCAGCCTCTGGCACCTGATGCCTCGCTCGGGCAACGTGACATACAGCCGCCGGTGGTGCAGCTGCACACCGACTTGGATCTCCCCAGCTTGGTAGGTGCTGCTGCTGATGCATCGTTGTATCTGTCACAGCCGCGAGTGGCATCCCCGGTTGGCGATACAGCGGCAAGTGCTTCGCTGCCAAGCAATGCGTACGAGGTGGCCAGGGGGGGCGGGTACATTGCAGCAACGGTCGAAGGTACCGAAGTTTGCCGCCAGTTATTCAGATCAGGAGCGCAGCCGCAGTATAGGGCCCCGGCCCGGTATGCAGAGCCACGAGGGCCCAGCAGCCGCACCGCGCGGCAGCAACACACTGGCTGCGGCCACAGATGAAGCGAACTCAGGCGCAGAGGATGGGCTGAGGGACAACCAGTCAACGACACAGGCGTTTCACCTACTGCAAACATTTATCCCGAAACACCGCTTCACACCACAACCCCAGGAGGAGGAGGACCCGGTGCTGCCCCAACAGCCACACCCGCGCGTCACGTGAGTGGCAAGCTGCACACCGGTGTGGCATGAGTACTGCGGCAGGTTGGGCGTACATGTAGCTCGTTTGACACACGTTCTTATGTACCGGGTACCCAAGCAGCCGACTGCTGGTTAGACTGGTGTGTTTCGGCTTGCATTGTGCTGCAGTATTGTCATGCATATGAAGCACGACAGCGCACGCATGTAAGTGGCAAAGGCACGTTAAGCTGGATTCATGCACAGCACGACACCTAGACATGTTTCAGATGCTATGTGGGCTTATGTGCGAAGGAGCGAAGCGACCGTAGCATGTATGCCCTTTTCTGGATGGAGTTGAGGGTTTTCTGTTTGAACACCGTCGATCGCTCACCGGCTCCTAGCTCTGTTGATGTAGGAGCGCAAAACTTAATTCAAGGCAATCTGCCTTTCACCTTGAGCTTGCTGCTATGACCACGTAGTATCGTGGTACCCGCCCAGCCCGCCCCTTGAGCCTTGGCGCGGCGCCGAGGCGGCATCGGCGCAGCCAGCAACCCGTGGCGATCAAACGTGTAGCGCGTTCCCGTTGCGGCCGCGTACAGGCACGTCGTAGGCGTAAGCCGCGCGCTGCCGCGCCAATAGGCGTTTTTTGGTTGGCGTGGCCCCGTTTCGTAGCGGTTCGCGTGTCAGGTAGGCCGCCCCGTGGCCGCCGCCCGTCGTTGTTGTGGCGTTTGTTAGGGCGTGCCTCTTCGCCCCGCCCGGTGAGAGCCGGGCCGCGTTGCAGCGAGCTCCCCCTCCTGGTGCGACAGGCCTGTCACAAGTCGCTGAGCCTCCCGGACCGCCGTCTAGCCGGCTTGCATGGTGCACTTTTGACCTCAGCGTACTACAGAAGTGGCGCTCACCAAAGGAGCTCCCAGTAGGGTGCCGACAGGGCGCTAGGTTGTGCTGGTTGCTGTGCTGAAGACACCTTCTCCTGTGCGGTACAAAGAGCGTGCGTGCATGCGGATAGATTCCCGTTCACCCCAGCAGATCAGCTACGTGCACTCCCACTAAACAGGTTACATCAGCGTGACGCACAATAACTTCGAACTCGATGCTTGAGAACGGGACGTCTCGCTGCGTGGAGTGAATGCCTGCGCTGCTGGTTGGTGCCGGGCACTAAGGAGCCGTTCCAGGGGAGCGACACCATAACAGACAGCCGTACGTTCCAGGGGAGGCGACACCATAACAGAGCAGGGACAGCCCTGTCCCTTGCGCACCGAAGTCTACGCTGTAACACAAATAAACGAATACGTCGTGGTAAACCGTGTGTGTTCGCTGCCGGGGCGAACGCGCATGTCCTTGAGAACACCGGTTCGTATCATACATCTGCAGCCGGGGGCTGTGTAGCAACCACGAACAGGCAGGAAGGTGTCTGAAATACATAGGGATCAAACCCGAGACCTCCTGCGTATTAGCCGTCTGCACGAACTCGGACTTGTGGCAAGCCCTCGTCCATTCCTTCAACTTGTGTAAGGTAATGTAGATGACGTCTGTGTTACCTCGTGCGGCACAGTTTTCCACGCGCGTCCGAGCGCCTCAATGAGCGCTGTTCATGAGGAAGCGCACCTGCTCTGCTTGTGCCGGTTTTACACTCTGTCATCATTATTGTTACAGTACGCCCCATGAGCTCTCCTCCACCAGGCGCAGCACAGGTGCAGCCCGCTGACGACTCGCCAAACCCTGCTCCAGACGAGGGGACGCGAGGGGGCAGTCCAGGGCACCCATCGTGGGCAAAACACGGTGGTGGGCGGCAACGCCGATGCCACGGAGCAGGCTACCCAAAACCCCCCTGGCGCGCGGCGCCAGCGTGCAACCGAGCAGGCACCGCCAAGGAGGTCGACACGCCTCGCACAAAGAGCAGGCGCCACTGCCCAGGGCACGGCTGGCGCAACGCAGCAGGCGGACCCAGCCAAATCCAAAGCCAGGCCCAGTGGAACGACACCACGGCGCCGAAAGCAGCCCCAGGCTGCGCACCGCGCATGCCCGCAGCCCACCCGTGAAACCCGAGCTGAGGCGCACTTCGCTGGCAACACCCGCACGCAGGTGGCAGCGCTGCGGAATGCGCACACCCTTGCCCAGCGCAGTGTACACGGCGCCATCGTCGACAATGAGGTGCTTACCGAACGGGGATGGGATCGCCAGCCGGGCACGTCCTTTGTGTGCGTCAGCCGCCGATTCTTCAACCGCCTCCTCGCCGACTTGACAACCACACCTGAGGATGCCGACAGGGAGCGCAAAGCAACCGTCCACGAGGCGCGCAAACCTCTTCAAGGACTGGGCGAGCCGCACCGACACGTTGCCGCCCCGGCGGCGGAGCCGTGCCGCCGGCAGCTTAGCGCCGTGTTGCAGCGGAAGCAGCGCACGCTCACCAACGCGTGGGCCCCAGCCTGGTACGACGAAATCGTTGCCCGAGCCCCGCCAGCGCCGCAGCCAGCAACCGGCGACCACCAAGCCTGCAACGCCAGCACAAACCTGCCGCCAACCCGCAGCGCACGAAATGCTGCCCAGGCTGCTGTGCCGCTCTGGAAAAAGGTTCGGGCCCGCCTCCTCACCGGGCCCTTCGCCTGTGCCGCGGAGGACCAGAGAACATCAGCGGGCAGCACCAGCCTGTCCGCGGCCCTCGCCTCCGAGTTGGCCTACGGGCTGTACGACAGTGGGGCCGATGGCACGTACAATAGGGTACGAAAGGTCGTCAGCGGGGCCATCGGCAACAAGATACCAAGGCTCTACCGAGAGAGCTGCGCCGCGTCCGGCAACGCAGATGCCGGCAGCAACCGCATGACGAGCTATCAGGTCGAATGGCAAGACTCTGTCGTCACGCAAGGCATGGTCGACGCGTATGCCATAATGCGGTACCATGCCAACCACACAGAATCGACCTGGAGGCTGTTTGGTACAGGCATAGGCCGCCGCCTGCGCACCGTGCACTGGTGCCCTACGGTTGAGCCCGCACGAACCATGCAAGCGACGCAAGACGGCTGGGAAGCAATGGTGGCGGCCGCTCAAGCCCGCACGGCGCGCGCTGCCCCGGACACCCACGCGGCCGCGCCGCGCGACGCACACCTGAGCGCGGCGCAGCGCCAAGGCATATGGGAGTGTGCCGACCCCGCAGCACTGCAGGACCGCGCCCTGCTAGAGCAATACGTGCACATTGACACACGCCGGTGCAACCCGGATCTCGACATCCAACCAACCAGCAGGTACACCATCGTTGTGCGCGGGCGTCGGCCCAATGACGATGAGACGCCTGCCCTCACCTTCAACCCAGCCGGCTCCTACGTAGGGCAGCTGCCGGTGGCGCGCCTCGCCACGCTGCACGCCCGGTACATGGCGACACGACAGCGAGACCCCAACCTGCACGCCTGCCTTGCAGCGGCAGGCGGCTTCGAGGAGGACGTAGCCCGGCTCCTCCTGCGGTACACGGAGGGATGCGGCACGCCGGACTACAAGGTCAGGGCATGCAACCACATGGGCCTCCCACCACACCTTCGACGCGCCCTGCGGGTTACGCTGGGGGCCAGCGCAGAACGATATGCCTCTCCCCTGGACTTTGACCCAGAGTGCGCCGAATACTACAGCCCATTTCCGGAAGACCAGCTCTTTGGCGCGAGGCATGACACCTACAGCTGCGTACACGTTGGCATCAGCCAGGCCAACCCATGCGACAGCCCTGCTGATAGGCTGAAGGCCGTCCGATGGGCCATCGCATCGGCGCACGCCTTCCCCAGCATCCCCACGGTCACAGTCTTCGCAATGCGCATCACCCATAATGAAGCCACCGCCGCCTTGTACGAACACCCCATGGTGCGCCTATTAGCGCAATACAAGACCGCGAGCCTGTCAGGAGACACTTGCCTTGTGCCGCCAGCGACGTCAGGACTGGCAGGTCCGGCGGCGCTGCACTATCGGTACCCGCATGCCACGACGCTGGACGTCCTCATAGTTGCCAACGTAGCAGGCCTCGCCTACCTGCAGCAGGAAAGCCACACGGGCGACACGCGTCTGCAAGACCTGCACACCGCTCTCATGCAGGGCAATGCATACGACACCAAATGGTACGGCTATGAAGTGCCCAGCAGGCATGACTATGGCGCAGCGCAGGAGCGTGCGCGCACGAGGGCCCCAGGCCCAACCCCGTCGGTGCCCATCCCAAAGCGCCTGCGTGCGCTGCTGTATGACCACGCGCATGGCGGCCCCGTGCCGCAACCATGCCTCGACCTGCCCTACGCGGAGGGGCAGCCGGCGACGACCCCGCCGTGCCCAGCAACCCCGTTCAGCGCATGCGCATGACGTTCCCCGACACGGTCTCCGCGCGCTTCGCACCTGAGCAAGGCGTGTACACGGACGGCAGCTGCATCAAGGATCCCGCGTCCGGCTGCAACCTCCTCGGCGCAGCGGTGTACGCTGCGTCCCTGGACAAGCACGAGCGCGATGGGACGCGCGTGCGAAACGCCAACGTGTTCACCATCAACCCGAACGGCCTCGAAGCCACCAACACCATCCAGAGGGCGGAGCTGAGCGCCTTGCACTACGCAGCCAAGGAGGTGGGGCCACGTATCGAAGCCCTGGGAGAGCAAGAGCTGACAATATTCACTGACAGCCAGGTATCCCAGCACCTGATCCAGAAGGCCATCCGGCGCCCGGACCTGCTCCGCGAAAGCAAGCACTGGCCGCTGCTGAGCGCCATCACGCTGGCGCTTCGAGCCCGTGCGCTCAACGGCACGCACACGTTCATCCGCAAGGTAAAGAGCCACACAGGTGTAGCAGGTAACGACGTGGCTGACAAAGCGGCGCAGCAAGTGGCCGAACGCAACCTGAAAGCTACAACTACGCGCAAACGGGACCGAGAAGGCAGTGATGATGATGACGGGCCAGCCCGTCAGGCGGAACCCGACTTTGTAGAAGGCACCGACAATAAACCGTACGACAAGCTCTGCTGGGCCAGCCACCAGGCCTCCTATGTGCACAACCTCAACGTGCACGTCAAGCAGTGTGTGGCCGGCACGGCTGGGGGCCCTGGGCCTGTACGACAATACGAATCGTACTGGAAAGCGGCCGACGGCGACCTGTGCCCCAAGACCAGCAACGGAATGTGGACCAACCCACACGTGCCCTTCGCCGCCAGCCTGACGATGTTCAAGGCACGCCACGGCCAGCTGTACAACGCAAAATGGGCTGCACGCTTCCGCCGGCACTCTACTCACGGGCCCGAGAACGCGGCCGATGCGCCGTGCCCGCTATGCCGTACGCCGGACTCCTGTGGCCACATCCTGGGCGGCTGCCGGCACGCGGACATGCACAAGTTGTACATTGCCCGCCACAACAAGGCCGTACGGACCACCATAGCAAAGGCCATCGCGCAAGGAGCGAACGGCGGCTGCGTCATGTTCATGGACGCCGAGAAGGACGCTGAGCGCTCCGAGCACAACATGGGCACCCGCCTGCCCGCATGGCTGCTACCGGACCTACCAGCCGAAGAGGTACGGCGCCACAGGCCCGATATCTTGCTCATTCCCACCCTGCAGCGCACGGACTGCATGGATGCAGAGTACGATGGCCCCCCGGCCGACGAACGCTGCAAGCACACCGTCCACTTGCTTGAAGTAGGATACGGCTCGGACACCAGGCATGCAGACAAAACGCATGAGAAGGCCCAGCAACACGTCCGTCTGGCCGAACTCCTGCAAGCGGCCGGCTGGCGGGTGCGGTACACGCAGCAAAGTGCAATTGCGCTCGGCGTGTGTGGCGCCATTGGGCGACGACTAGTCCCGCTGCTACGCGAACTAGGGGTGGAACATCCCGCGGCCCGCCGCTGCGCCGCCAAATTGCATGAACACGCAGTCATGGCTGGGCACACCATCGTCAAACTCCGACGGCACCTGGAGAGACCTACCGTAGGGACGTCTCCGCGTCGCACCGGGCAAGGCCCGGGACAGGCCCGCCGCGGCAAGCGGCGGCGCCCAGGGGACGCCGACTAGGCGCCCCCACCCACCCTGATTCCCCTGGTGGCTGGGTAGTTCGTAAGGCTGCCCCGTGCTAGCCCATCGTGCCCAGCCCCCTTAACACACGCGGGTATGACCCAGCGTATCATTATTATTATTATTATTATTATAGACAATCCACAGTAACAACAGTAATACGCTGGGTCAAACCCGCGTGTGTTAAAGGGACTGAGCACGATGGGCTAGCATGGAGCAGCCTTACGAACTATCCAGCCACCAATAGGGTCCCACTACCACGCACATCATATCACTGCTCTCACCTGCAGGTTGCTTCCTTGAATGGCTCCGCCACCGAGCTGCTCGACCAGCCACCGCATGGCATCAGTGGCGTCAGCAACGTCCTTGACCTTGGCAAAAGCCGATGGCGCGTCGATCACAACGCTTGACCCAGAAAGGAGCATGCGCCCGAGGGAGTTGTAGCGGCTACGCAGCCGGCCCGACAGGCATGGGTTGTCCCGAAAGTCCGTCTCATATCTGGCTGGTTTCAAGTTATGCGGCAAGGAGCCGTTCAGGCCCATCGCGCGGAATGGCAGGCGGTCCACGTAAGGGCAGCAGTCTGTGAGGGACAGTGCTCCGATGGCGACAAGCACCTCGGCAGAGCACGTTTGTGCCTTATTGTCAAGTGCCGCCACCTGCATTAGACAGATAGGCGCCGAGCCAGGCAGCCCACCAGCAGCAACTGCTGCACTGCTGTTCACGGCGTTACTAGGACCTGCTGGCGGCTGTGAGGCAGGTACTGGCGCTGCTCGGGACGGGGGCGGCTCTTGGCACGCCGCTTCAGCGTAGCTCAAGTGCTTTCGTGAGGGCCTCAGGAGACCAGTAGTTGCTGAAGACGCCGCCAACGGACAGCAGCTTCAGGAGGGCCTCTCTGGGTGTCGGCAGGACGGCGTAAGTGTGCGTTCCGAACTTGAAGATTTCTCGGTTGTACGTTGCCGGCACGCAAAGCTCGGTGTAACCGGGTCGGGTGTAGCCAGCGTCGTCGGCTGGAGGCGTTACGTAAAGGTTGATGAGCTGACAGCCGCTGAACAGCGCGCACGTGCGGCTGGGCTCGAGATAAGGTACGAGACAGCCCCGTACGGCAGTGACGAAGCGCGCCAGCTCCTTGTGCATGGCGCTGTTGCTGTACTTGGTACTGTTGGTGTAGGCGGCCAGGTCCAGCACGCACGGAGGCTGTTCGTATTCCTGGTTGTACTTGACAGGGGAAGTCTGTGGTATTGAAGAGCCGCCGCCGCTGTTGCCTTGTGCCGCTGCGCGCGGCTGGCAGTACGGTACGAACTGGTAAACTCCCCCGAAGCCAGGCAGCGGTGGGCTTGGAGGGAACGGCGGGCTTGGAGGCGGCTGCGGCAGTGGGCTTGGAGGAGGCCGCGGCGGTGGGTTTGGAGGGGGCGGCGGCGGGCTTGCAGCGGGCGGCGGTGGGCTTGAAGGGGGCGGCGGTGGGCTTGGAGGCGGCCGAGGCGGTGGCGGCCGTGCTGATGATGACACGCACTGCGGCAGTATGTTCAGCATGTGTATAGGTCAATGTGACGTGCGTGGATGCTGTGCACCAAGAAGACACGCGCGCCCACCCATGGAAGTACAATATATAGTGACGTGCATGAAAGCTACATTGCTCTTATTGCCACACATGCCACTCGGCCCGACGAGCACTCGCGCAATCACCTTGAGCTTTGACCAAATAAATGGTATGGTTGCGTGAAACACACACTATGTATGTGTGTATACACATGCATAGTACAGTTCACTGTTTGACGTGCTGGGATCTCAACCAAATAAACCAAATCAAGCAAGAACCAACCCGCCGCCCAACCCGTCGCATGCACTACTAAGCATCTACCTCGCTCCTCTAAACCCGCAACGGGTAGCAGGTGCAGCGTTACATGCTTCTTTCTACGGATGAACTTTTCTTGTTGTAGTGCCGTGGCAGGACTGGTTTATGAGAACAAATGAAAGGGAAAAGCTTGGGTCATACCCGCGTGTGTTAAGGGGCCAGAGGTGATGAGCCGGCAGCAGGGCTCTGCGGCACCATCCTTTTCCATGCTCTCGGTCATCATGACCGCCAGTGGCGCCGGCATGTTCGGCTTTTCCGGCTACGGGCATGCTCCGCTCTGCCTACTCGCTCCTCCTGGTTGGCAGCATAGCCCCCGCCTCAAAGGGTGGTCAACTATGCCCAGGACGGCATTTCCCCCCGCAAGTAGAAAGTGGCAGGCTCGAAGATTCGAACTCGCAACCTCTCAATCCATAGCGATGCCACCAATGACATTAAGAGAAACGTTACGCTTGGGTCATACCCGCGTGTGTTAAGGGGCCAGAGGTGATGGCCCGTCAGCAGGGCTCTGCGGCTTTACAAATCCGCCTGAGTGGCACCATCCTTTTCCATGCTCTCGGTCATGGCGCCGGCATGTTCGGCTTGATTCGGCTGCGGGCATGCTCCGCTCCGCCTACTCGCTCCGCCTGGTTGGCAGCATAGCCCCCGCCTCTAAGGGTGGTCAACTATGCCCAGGACAGCATTTAGTCCCCCCGCAAGTAGAAAGTTTCGAACTAATTCGAATTCGAACTCGCAACCTCCCGATCTATAGCGATGTCACCAATGACATTAGCTACATTAGCACTATGAGTCCCGGCCAACTCGGACCTTTGGGGACCAATGACATTAGCGCTATGAGCCCCGGCCAACTCGCATGTTTGGGAGGACTATGAGAACAACAAGGATTCCTTAGCGTTCCTCAACAATCCTTAGGTTTCCGTAGCTTTCTGTAACTTTCCGTAGCTTAGTTCATAAGGAACGCCTGAGGAATCCTTGTTGTTAACAAGAACATGTTCTCATAGTGTTTAACACATGTTGCACGGTCCTTGCTGAACGAACTGCCGTTGAGGCGGCTGTACTGCTTCCCCGTTATCACCGAGGAATGACCCGCCCTTAGCTACGTACTAAGCTGCCATGTGCCTAATGTGCCAGCAAGTCAAGACTCAACCTTTAGGCAACCATGCAACGTTCAGAGCGGATCCCACCTAGGCAATGCTCCTGTGGAAGTCCAGCCCTACGATCGGCGCGCGCCGGCTGGAGCATGTATGATCACTACTGGACATATAGTCATGCTGGTAAATCAGGACCGGATAGCGCTCCCTGTGTCCTCGTGTGTGGCTCACTCCGGCCCGTGGCTGCTATGCGGCGCACACTTTTGGTATGGACGGACATGTTGGCCGAACAAGCTGTACATACGTGTTTGTTTCTCCAATAGGATCAGGGACGGAAAGGATAGATTCCAGTGGACTCTCCGCCGCCGCTCATCCGTGATCACTCCTCATGCCGTCAATCGAGTTGCTCTACTATGAACAATAACAATGATAACAATAACAACAGCAATAAAAAAATTATTAATAATAATTATAACAATAACAACAATAATAATAATGCTGTAAATTGGTTGCATGTGGCCCCCGCCCTATTTTGTTTGGGGGGGGCATTATGCAAAATAATAATGTAATGAAAGAAAAAAGGTTGGGGGGGAGGGGCCGGCAGGCCCCCCCCAACACCCCCCCCACACCCCGGCCAGGCCATTTAGTCCTTGCCGAGGCTTCTCAAATTTTGATGGAGATCGGCACTATGTAGTGCTGTTACTGTTGTCCGAAGCGCAGGAGGCGGAACAAAGAAGAGAAATGAAGATGACCCGCACATAGCCGAGAGGCTACACCAATGCAAGGGAATGATTATTCGCTGAGTTTTGATCCTCTGCTTGCTTTTTATAGCTTGATGGGTTGAAGGCCGCAGGGAATACGCGACGCCCATCCTGCAATTCTGGAGCGATTACGGGTGGATCAGTGGTCATTTTTGAACTCGACTCACTGGGCTCACTGGGAAGGGGTTTCAACCCGGTACCGGCTCAGTGGGAGGGAGGGTCTGCTTGTCGTATGTGTGTGGCCTGCGTGGTCTGGGCGACCGTCCATGCCGTGGGCCGCTGCTTCGATTTGTTTTTGGTGTTCGTTCCTGCATCGCTTGCAGTGTATGTGCAATCGGCTGTCGATGGTTGGTTGCCTGCTTCGGCGCGCTCCAACATTCACATCCTTTTGGCGCCAAAGCACAGAGATAGGGCATGCCGGAAAGCGGGCGCAGAGGCCACGCATCCATCTAGGAGCATGTGTGCATAGTACATACAGCTATAGCTTATGCGCAGGGACGGGGCGGCTTTACAGTGCCGCCTCCTTTCCTTTGGCCTTTGGCCAATTGGTCTCGCACAAATGGCCACCCACAAACAGGGCACGTCCAGAAAGCTGCATTTCCCCTGCTTTGCCAAACCGATATCATAGTATGAATCTATATGAATACATAATAGCAAAACATTGCCAGCCAGATGCGCCGTTTGAGCGCCACGTGTGCGGACGCGCCATTGTGGCAAGGAGCATCGAGCATTGCTGGCAACCAAATACAAACTCCAGCAAATCGCCGTGCGGCGAGGTTCAGAAGCCCATCACAATAGCCCATCACAATAGCGCACACATACAGCTGTACTGCACATGCCGCGCCGTGCGCCGGGGCCTTTTCGGGAGACAGTGGCCTACTTTTTCGACTTGACTCGGGTTACCCCGTTATGACTAAAGTGCTTTCTATACCTATAAAGGTGTAAAAATGGAAGCAACTGTGCGCCGAGGCGGTGCAATCCTTGCCAAAAGGGCACAGATACATTCACCAACGCCGCGGTATGCTTCACTCGTGTGCCGGGCCCGCCTTGGGTACGCCATGGCATTCTGCAGCAGCAATGGACTTGTCACCTAAGAATACTAAAACGTGCAGGGTTCTGGAGCTAAAAATTGCGGAGTTTATATATGTGCCCCGAGCGGACTGGACATCCGACTGAGGGTCGTACGACAGCGATTAGACAACTGCACAAAAACTGCGCTTGAGTCTACTAAGGGCGGGGGCAATAATCATGAATAATGTTATGTTATTCGATAATGTTTTCATGAATGACAAAAATATAACAATAACAATAGTAATAGCAATACAATAGTAATAAAAACAATAACAACAACAATAAGCTTAATAAAAAATAATGATAACAAGAATAACAAGAATAACAACAACAACAAAAACAAGAACAATGATAACAACAATAATATTTATTATTATTATTACTATTATTATTATTATAATTATTATTTTAAATATATTCAAAACAACAATGTAAGGGGGAAACGTTACGCTTGGGTCATACCCGCGTGTGCTAAGGGGCCAGAGGTGATGAGCCGTCAGCAAATCCGCTTGGCACCATCCTTTTCCATGCTCTCGGTCATGGCGCCGGCATGTTCGGCTTGATCCGGCTACGGGCATGCTCCGCTCCGCCTACTCGCTCCGCCTGGTTGGCAGCATAGCCCCCGCCTCTAAGGGTGGTCAACTATGCTCAGGACGGCATTTAGTCCCCCCGCAAGTAAAACATTGCCGGTTCGAAGATTCGAACTCGCAACCTCCCGATCTATAGCGATGTCCCCAATGACATTAGCACTATGAGTCCCGGCCAACTCGCTCGAACCTTTGGGGGGAACAATTTAATGATAATAAGTTTACGCAGCGGTCAAACCGGCATGGAGTTTAGCTGCCGGGTCGCACGAGCATGTCCGTGAGGTTACCGGTTCTTGACGTCTGCAGCAGGGGGGCTGCGCCTGATGACAGACTGCAAATACCAACAGACGTGCCAGAAATCTCTCGTCCCCTGGGGATCGCGGAAGACCCGAGACCTCTCGCATGGCAGCCATCTCCACGAACTTTTGTCGTTGCAAGGCCTCATCCAGTTTTTCATTCCACTGGCGGGGGATTGCTCTATTAGATAACCTACCCATACACCGGCGTCTTCGCTGTGGAAGCAGTTGTGGGAGCTTGCGCCCCACAGCCCGCGACAGTCACCGATCTGCGACTCGTAGCCAAAGCAGCCTGAGTCATCCAGTAGTGTAGGCTGCTGCGAGCCGCCTTGGCCAAAGTACGCGGACCCGAAAGCAGTCCCGCTCGAGTACCCGAGCTGGCGGCAGACCACTGTAGCATCGGTGTCGTCCCAGGAATCGTCACTGCAAGGACAAGAAGTGCGCGCGTGATTTGCATAACGTGATGAGTAGTCGCACTGATTACGACTACTTTACTAGTGCATGCATACAGCAGTGGTGTTACCCAGCGACACCCCTTCATTACTCAATGCGGGTGGATCGAAGCGCTGCTGTGCATTCGCCACGGCGGCTTCTGCGCCATTTGCACTTGCATTTGCGCTGACAAATTCCAAATGTATGCAGTGTTTCCCCTTGGCGCTACGCCACGTCTGTTAGAAGCTAAATATGGAGCTGTTGGGTGGCGATGCCATAGCCATGTGTGATCAACCCCCCAAAGGTCCGAGTTGGCCGGGACTCATAGTGCCAATGTTATTGATGACATCGCTATGGATCGGAAGGTTGCGAGTACGAATCCTTGAACCTGCAACTTTCTACTTGCGGGGGGAAACGCCGTCCTGGGCATAGTTGACCACTCTTAGAGGCGGGGGCTATGCTGCCAACCAGGCGGAGCGAGTAGGCGGAGCGGAACATGCCCGTATCCGGATCAAGCCGAACACGCCGGCGCCATGACCGAGAGCATGGAAAAGGATGGTGCCAGGCGGATTTGTAAAGCCGCAGAGCCCTGCTGACGGCTCATCACCTCTGGCCCCTTAACACACGCGGGTATGACCCAAGCGTAACGTTTCCCCTTTTCTTGTGTGTGTGTGTGTGGGGGGGGGGGTGATGTCAGCCCAAGCGAGTGACGATAGGCAGGCAGGGGGCGGCGTCAAGAATGGTAGCTAGGGCTGCGGATATACGCGTATATGACATGATTTATGATACGCATACATTGGTAGCAGGTGCCAGATTAGCCAGACGTTGCAACGTTTTACCTACCCGCCCACACGCGCCATGCCATTGCACATGAGCACAGGAAAAAAAGACAAAGCAAGGCGAGTGGCACCACTTGCTATAGGAAGATGACCACGCACCGCAATGCAGGCAGGCGGGCCGCCGCAACAGACAAGAAAGCTGCACGCCGGCTGGGTGGATTTCGGGTCGCGGAACACGTGCGGCGTTTGATTGCGCCGAACACCGTTCATAGCTAGAGCGAAGAAGCAGCACGCAGAACCTGCGACGTGTCGCGA
Organism: Ottelia alismoides; assembly: GCA_037367405.1. Lineage (NCBI taxonomy): Eukaryota > Viridiplantae > Streptophyta > Magnoliopsida > Alismatales > Hydrocharitaceae > Ottelia > Ottelia alismoides. Next base: position 29,866 of record JAZKJV010010226.1, on the reverse strand, counting down.
CGTATGCCCATGGCGAATTGGTGGCGCTAGGTCGCGGCTCCCGCCCACGCCTCGTACGTGGCGGCTATTAGTCGTTCCGCGAATCGGCATGCGCCCCGCCGCGGACCTAGGGCCTGCCTAGGGCGGCGTTCGTTAGTGGTGGGTTGGCCATACTTTTTTGTAGTCATCATCCACTGCTGTGTGGCGGTGGCGGGCGGGGCGACGCGGCGGCCCATTTGCACGTATGCATTCACATGAGAAACCCCTTACACACAGTGTTACCGAAACGTTGATTTTATAGTTCATTTTAGTGCTCGATCATCCTGACGCTCGCGAGTGGCTTGCGAGTGGCTCGCGAGTGGCTTGATCAAAAATGCCTAAGCCTCTCGCGGGCACCAGCGCATGATTACCTCAAGGAGCCCACCCCGCTCCAGCGGACATCACCATAGAGATGCTGCCGCTGCCGATCTTGCCTGTATCCCTGAACCCCGAACCTCCCGTGCTGCCGGCTTGCCGCCGCGGCGCATCGCCCTACCGCATGCAGCAGGTACCTTGACGCTGGCTAGTTCCTAGGTCGTACTGACATGCTCCGCCCGCGCAACAGCGTCTCCGACGCCAAGTACTCCGGCATCATCGTACGTACCGTTTTGCAAGTGCGCAAGCACTCCGATTACTCCGATCCCATTTGACTTGATCAACCCTCCGCGGCTCGGTTGACCCCTGGTGCTAGCTGTGCGCCGACCCTTGGTGCTGGCTGTGCGCGTAGTGCGCGCTTGCGGCGCACATGTGGCCGCATGTAGCCAACCCAAATCCTCATGAGCAGGCAGTTACATGCTCACCATATGGTGCCCCACTGGCCGTTGTAGTAAATCTCCACCCTGCCTTGTTCCGAAGAGCTGCTGTTGACAAGGCGTACGAGCACATAACCACCTGCTTGGGTACCTTGTGCTGGTACTGCAATAGGCGCAGCGAGCGCGGGTGCGTGTGTTATTCCCTAGATGTGCGCAGCGTGTTAAATTTCTTTTTCTGCGATTACAACAGAACTTGTGATGCTTAACCCCGTGGCGTGCGCACGGCGCCAGTGTGCACACATATGGCCAACGGCGTGCCATTGTACAGAGATCTTCATAAAACATGCAATGTGACCGCATTACGAAGGCAAGAACATGCGATCCCACCCTCACAGTTCCGGCGGGACCGCCTGTGGATGCCGCCTGAACGATAGATTTGGCAACAGACGGTCCCGGAACAACAACCATGATGATGCCAGCCTGTAGATCACGCGTGAAATGTGAGCAACGGTTCTGGCTGTGCAGGTTGCACACTCCATTACAGCAGGGGTGCTCATGTAGATACAACAGACATGGCGTGCGCTCACGCATATACAAGTAAGAGACGTGCGTGCTTTGCTATCTGGCTCACCTTCCTTGATGACGCAGCACGCCGCCACCAGCACGATGGTTGCAAGAGCTGATACCGGGTGATACTCCATGGCACAGACCCTGATAACGGCTTGACGTCCTTGCTAGCAGCCAATCGGAAGCTTTAGTCACACAAGCACTAAAAGCAGAGGCAGAGAGCCAGGCAACTGTCAGACGCGGTGTGCCACGGACGAGTCTGCTCCGTGTAGCGCTCGCAACGTGCGTCAGCTGCAGTCTTCCACTGGCCGATTGAAGGGTACCTGCTTTACTGCTGCTGGCCCACGAGGCCGACCGCCGGTACAGGAGGGTTCGCAGGAAAGTGCCACAGGGACGCCAACGGACGCGTCGCGCGCGGGACCACACGCTTGATACAGGGGGCTAAATGTCTGCTGCTCAAAGAAAGGCGCAACTAACTAATGCTGCGGGCCTTTTCCAGCCGGACCTTAAACTAGAAAGGATATAGCCCAACAGCCCAACAGCAGCGCAGCCTGCTACAGCCCGTAGTAGACCCAACCGTAACGCGTCATCGGTTCAGGAATCTCCAATCCCGTATACACACGTTGGTACGTTCCAGCGCAACCCTACGGAGGCGACTTGATTGTCTGCGACTGTGTGCGTTTTGACGACGGTACGGGCGTGCATTTTGCGCAGGTGGCCAAAGATAGCAAGTGCGCGCCGACATACGCCGCCTGGCTGAAGCCCTTCTGGGCCTCCGTACTGCCGCCTGCTGTAGAAGAAAGAGAAGATTCCTGAACCGATGACTCCTTGAAAACGTAACTCCCGAGAACCCTTCCCGACGGCACAACCTACAACCTGTGCTGCGGTGATCCGCAGAGGTCGCTGCACGCAAGAAATGACAAACGTTAGACAAGACAGAAGTGGCCCCCCTGGGTGCAATGCGGCAGGCAACAATGGCAGGCAGAAACGTGTGGGCAAGAACAGAACGAGCTGAGGTGCAGTGTTTGGCGTCGAAGGGACCGTGGTAGACTTGCCTGCGGAAGAAGAAGAAGCTGTACGCTAGAAGTTAACACTAAAATGTTTCGCTCAGCGCAGATGGTGCACGCGCCGGTCAACGGTGGCAAACAAATAATGTGGTTCACATGGTGCCAAGGCGTCAGTGGTGGCAGGTGGTGGCTCCGAGGGGCACACACAGGGTAGCCATGCAGGGACAGGCGGCGAACAGCACCAGCCGCTCCCAAAGAGGCCGTGCTTCACCCAGGAAACCGGAAACTCCAAGCAGAAGGTGGAAGCCGCTCCGATCAGCCGTTACATGAAAACAGGAAACAGCAATTGGGCCCAGAACTGTGCCACGACGCACACCGCCGCGACAAAGACACGCTCGAACCTGAAACGTGCCGTGCGAGTAGTGCATACCCCAGCCACCTTGCCACATCGCCATTCCCCCATGAATGCCAAGCCGAGCCACACATCGAATGAAAACACCCCTCCGTATACATAATAGTCAACATGGCAAAGCGAGCAGCTCTCACAGCCTGGTTGCCCCTTTTTCAGGGGCGAGGCAGCTGTCGTTCCGCAATACACCTCTTCCAGACTGGCGCCACTGCGCATGCCACATGTGCAGGTTGCAGGTTGCATCTGCACAGCTCTGGTGGCGGTAGCGTTGCACGGTGAAGCCCAGCCCACACTTTCGGCTGTGCGTCGGCACGTACAATCAATGGCTGTGCGACCACCCGCCCCGCCCCCGCCGGGCGAGCCCGCCCCTGCGATGCTGAACGGTGGCTTCCTCAGCGGAGCAAGCGAGCATCAGCTCATTGCCCATGCGCCTGCCCCTTGCATTGCACTGTCGTGCGCGTGCGCCTCGGGACAGACACCATGTTCCGTGTTCGTAACGCTGCGCGACCCTCATGCTTGGCAGACCGCCAGCGGTGCCAGCCACTACACCATCATGTAGTCGCTGACCAGCAAGACCTCAGAACAGCGCCAACCATCCATGGCTGACACACACACTCCCTACATCGTTTGATCATCATGGGCTCCACGTCGCCGCCTGGGCCGATGCGTACTTGGCCAGCGCGAGCAGGTCCTCCCTGGAGATGTCCAGCACGCTGCCCACCATGCCCCACATCTCCGTGTTCTTGAGGTTGGCCTCCACGATCTCAGACGACGGCTCGCCTGCGGAGGGCATGATTTGCCAGTGTACCGAGGGGGTCTCAGCCTGCTGCTCCTGCTCCTGCTTGTGGGCCCAGGACACGGTGGCGACCAGCGGGGGGGCTACATGGCAACAGCACATGCACGTGCGGGTGCGCGTCGTCATACGGTACCGACGCGCGGGGAACGGGGCACAGCGGTGGCCGGTACAGGCGCACATAGCAATGCAGGCAGGAGGGGGCAGGGTGGCGGGGCGGGGCGGAGTGGAGCAGGAGGTGGATGGGAAGGGAGGGCGCGCGGACCGAAGACGTGAAGGAAATTGAGCGGGAGGGGGAGGGGGAGGGGGCGCGGGAGTCGGGGGTGGGGTGGCGGAGCGCGGAGGAGCGAGGGGTGGGATCGAGGGAGGGGGCGGAGGAGTGGGTGGAGGGAGGACGAGGCGGGCCAGAGAGCGCGGAGGCGGTGGTGGTGGTGGGCGGGTTGTGTGGTGCGGAGCGGTGGAACGCAGTGCAGGGGCGGTCAGCAGCAGGCACAAGCTTCAAGGCAACAGCGGCGTTTTCAAGGTGGTGACAGAGGCGAAGAGGCGCAGGTCACGAGCTGAAGCAAAAAAATGCTGCTGGTCGTGTACTGCACGTGAATTATCTGCTTTTGTGGTGCAGGCACCGTCAGCAATAGGGAGTAGGTCAACGCGCGCGAATGCTGAGCCTGCGCACAGACAGAGGTCCTCATGCCATGGAAGATAAAATAGCGGCTTTCCCCTTCCGGTGGCGTGACGCTTCAGGCCGTGTGAACGGCCGCAACATCCGTTGACACCCCGCCGGCTGCGGAGCATCGATCGACCGGGCCGCCGGCACCCGACCAACCAACACCCACATCTACAGCCATTAGGCACTGCGGGTGGCAGTGTCGCTCACCCACCCGGGTTCCGCAGCACCAGCACCGAGGGGTCGTCCTTGCCGACCCACAGCTCCTGCTGCGCGATCTTCAGGGCCGAGTCCTTGCGCCCCACCAGGAGCATGACCACAAAAGCCATCCAGTCAAAGGGCACGCATTTGCCTGCGTGCGTGCAATGGCAGCGCGCGCACGCGCCGAAGGACAGCAAAGAGGGGGTGGGCGCGTGGTGCATTGCTTGGCGGGTTACAGCTCCACACTCGATAGGTACGGAAGTAGGTAGGCTTTAGCAGCAACCGTGGTGCGTTCCTACGAGCAAGCATACAGCAACAACTCGACAGGCTGCATACCACCCGAACCCAGATGCCCCAATCACGAGGTCCGACCGCGCAACAAAGAGGCCGAGACGACGTGACCTCTTGCCGGGGAAGACGCGGTCCGCGCGCAACCCAGCTGTGCGGGCTGCACGGCGCCGGCCGGCTGGCGGCTGCCTGGCCTGGCCCCACCTTTCAAATGCGGCATGCTGAACCAGACGTCGCTGACTTGCTTGAGCAGCCCCTGCAGCCCCATTTTCTGCACGTGATAAGGGCACAGAAGTGCAATGTGGACAGGGCAGCGTGGGGCTTGAGGATGGCCGGGCATGCCCTTTGCATGGGTCTCAGTACACATCGACACGACACGAGCGACATCGTAGTCAATCACACAGTGTGACCGGACAACCTCTCTTCTTGCGCCGCCCTTGGACTTCTATGCCTGCCCCATGTTTACTGCGTTGCGATTGGTCGTGCCCGCCTGTTGAGCATGGCCGTGTCGCACCTCCTCCACTTCTGCAGCATCCTCGAACTTGAGCAGCGCGTTGCAGGTGTTGTTGGTGACAAACACCAGGGGCACCTCGAAGTCGCGCGCCAGGTCAAGCAGCACGCGCACCGCCGCAGGGTAGTAGATGGCGTTCTTGGTAGCGCGCGGGTCCCTGTACGACAATACGACACAGTGCACGGCACAAAGCGCGTCACCCCAGTCCCACGTCGCTGAGCTCAACTTATCGTTGGACACAGCCGTCCAACACAAGCATGAGCTCCTACCTGCACGCACCGCCGCCCCATCGTCCACCCCTCTCACGGTGCCGCATCATCATATGCGCACACTGTGCGACCTGACCCAAAAATGTTTCCACGGCCGCCCCGAAAACCGCACATCGGTGTGCGGTTGCTCGCGCGCAGTTACATCCACGCGCAACCCCCTCCCCCCGCCGTGCCTCGCCGCGCTTACCTGCCGGGCAGCGGCAGCGTGAGCGTGGCCACTTCGGCCATGACGCCCGCCATGATGATGAACGGGATGCCCGCCGCCTTCATCTTGCGGCCCAGCGCCGCGCGGCCGTCAGGCCCCAAGATCTCCACAGGTGCTCCAGGTAGCCCATGGAGCCGTTCATGTCCAGTACGACAGACGTGGTCGCGTCGCTCTTTATGTCCTCCGCAAGGTCCTCCAAGCTCTTCCAGCCCACCTCGACTGCGCAGCAGCGGGCGGGAGTGCAGGTATCTGGGACGTGCCCTACGATACGGCTTGCAGCGGCGCAGCCGCGGCACGGTGCGCTGGGCCGGGCACGGTGGCCGGGCACGGTGATGCGCCTGCGTGTTGCATGATGCTTGAACACCATTCGGTGCGGGGGATGCAGCTTGGCTTGCTGGTGGACAGGACGCATGTTTTCGGGGTCAAGTGCTTCTGCTCCGGGGCGCCGTCAACATGCAGCGCAGCGGCGCTCGGCAGCTCCGCAGGCGCGCCCAGGGCTCAGGGGGTGACAACGGCTATGGCCATAACACGGGACATGGGCATTCTGTACTAGGGTGCTTCCATCATATACAATCCACGTAAAGCCACCAGGGACGGCCACCCTCAGAGGGGCTGCTGGCTGACTGGGTCAGGGCAGAACGCATGCTGTTTGCAACCTTGCCACGTGACGTTGGCCGCTGTTCAAGGCCGGCGGACATGCATGTACAACGCACGCGCACCCGGCCCCCCTGACGTCATGCAGTCTAAGTGCTGATTGACGCGCGTCAATACCGCGAAAAAACAGGGGGGGGCCCGCGTACCTGCCGCCCCCCCCCCCCTGTTGCTGTGCGCTGCAACGTCGACCCACGTTAGTGGCCGGCCGGAGGCCGTCAGCGACTGTACCGTACACCCGACCCACCTGGCGGTCGATCGCTAACGAGCGGCCGTACTTCGCAGGTTCATTAAACATCCACTTCCATGGAATGATGTCTCCGTGAGTTGAGCGCACCCCTACATGGCCGAAGCGCGCCAGAGCCATCAATTAGATGCATGGCGCACACACCGACAGGCGGCAGCGAGCCTGCCACCACACCGACAGGCGGCAGCGAGCCTGCCACCCCAATGTACGGGGTGGAGTGCTGTATACCGTACATGCGCTGTGCGGGCTGCCGTACATGCGGATGCTGGGCGTTGGGCGCGTCGCATGTCGCGCAGTCGCGCTGCAGATGACTGACCCATCAGCATGCCTGCCGTGTGATAGGCATGCGTAACACATACTGCCGTCAAAAACACGACAATGCGGCGTAAGCGCCGGCGCACGTGCCTGGCAGCGCCGTCTGGCGCCGTGCAGGGTTCAAGGCCCTATCGCATGCGCGAGACTAAACGGCAAGTGCACATAGCCTGCTGGTGCATGCCTTACCTGACAAGGTTTGCTTCGGGGCACAGATTACGCAGCAGCGCGCCTGACACGGTCATGACCTGCTCGCCGCTTTCGGGGTCGTGCTTCATAGTGTCCGGCTCTTCCACGTCCGGCCATGCGCGCCGTTCGGGCACCTGAAGCGGGGAGCACAGTTATTACCCGTTGCGTGTTCGATGCCACTCTGTCTGGCCAGGGTGGGCAAGCGCTGTGCGCGCACCCATGGGCTCACCGCGATAACATACTCGAAGTCCTCTGTTGACCGCTGTACAACTTGCCCCGCAGCTGCGATGTAGTATCCTGCCAGCGTCATAGGCGCAAAAAACCTCAATTGTGAAGCTCCGTTGGTGGCGTATGCTGGAGGCGACCAGCAAATACCCCGGGCTGTCTGCCTCTCACCGTCAAAATCAGAGGTGTCGCCGCTCTGGATATATATACACCGCCCCGACGGAAGCAAGCCGTTGTCCCTAAGGTTGAAGAAGCTGCTGCACACCCCGGCTGACATCTCCGGTGCTGCTGCAGACACCTTTACCTCTGGAACCCCAACCCCTGTGGGCTTTTCTGATGGTTGACTGTCCGGCTCTGCAATGTCCGACCTTCTGCAGAGGCCAAACCACATGGTAGCTCTGCGACGTTTACTCCTGCTGCTACTCTGCTCGTGCAGCAACTGAAAAGGCCCTGGTGTGAGGTTTGCACTGCTGGGCCGCGGGCACAGTTGCGAAGTGAGCTCACGGTCGATGGATGTCCCAGGGGCGAAGGACCCTGCACGCGATGGCAATTGCACCGGTGTTACACGCACTTCATGGAACTAGCGTCCCAAAACAATGCACAAGCCCTGTTTGTCGGGGCTCCGGGCATAGAGCAACTGCTGTACGTACGGAAGGTGACTGTATACGGGTACCTGTACGGCTACAGCGCCGCCAGTGCCGCTAACTGCTCCAAAAATGCTTCCAAAGCAAAGTACTCTAATCATGACATGAAAAATAACTCTAATCATGCAGGCCTGCATGGGCCGAAGCCTTCATTAGCATCGCCAACACCAAAACAGGCTAGAGACAGACTGGAGAGAGAGTACAAGCGACCGTCGTCGCTCACTCACGCGCAACATGGCAAACAAGAGATGCGCAATGCCTGCACACACACACACATGCTCCCACAACAGAATACGGCCTGCGCAGCAATTGTACAAGTGGCCAGGCAACACGATACACGAAGAAAAGAATGCAGTTTCCGCCTCCAAAAGTGCCACGCAACTCCCTTGAGCAGGCTTGGGCGCGCCATACATGGAGCACCGCAGGCGGCCACGCACACACGCGTGGCCGCGGCGCCGCAGCTGACAGCAGAAGCTTTGGCCTCATGCGGGGCTCGCGGCGGGGTGTGACCCCACAAGCGCGACAGGTTGGCGCCTGGCACGTCAAATCGCTCAACAGCTAGTTGGACCCACCGGAATTCACGAACGACCGGAAATGGCGTACAGCCAGGCACGCAAATCCCATTGTGCAGCGGGGCGCTGCATTCAGCTGAGCGCTGGGCCACGCGGGGCCTGATTTAGAAGTACGTGGGTTATGCGGCTGTTGCGCAGCCACAGCCGTGCCGCTCACGCGTGCCACTGGAAGCCCTGTCGTCGCTCCGCGCCCGATGCCGTACGCGCCGCCTTGTCGTCCTGCGGGGAGCTGTCCGGCCGCCCCGCCGCTACATCGGTGCCAGCGGCGGCGGCCTTAGGGGCCCCCAGCGCCGCCCCCGGACGGTGCGCCGCCACGCGCACAGCCGCCCTCGCCGCCGTCATCGCTATCACCTTGTATGGCATGCGTACCACCGACCGCCAGATGGCCCACGCTGGCGGCGCTAGCGCTCCTGGCAGGGCCAGCTGCCCCTGTAGCCGTCGGCTCGCGCCCCCGCTGCCCATCATCGGCGTCCCGCTGCGCGCCGCCCACGTCCGGCGGCGAAGTGGCAGCAGCACGCCCACTGCCAGCAGCGGCGGCGCCGCCGCTGAAAAGCACGCCGGCGCTGCCGGCTCTCACAGGCTGCGCCGTAGGCAGGCGGCGGCTGTGGGAGGAGCCCTTGCTCGCCTCCGACCGCGAGCCTGCCGTGCACAGAAACGCACCCGTACACAAGACGCATACATTGCATGTCTGCATATGTGAAACATGATTAGGTACCAAGGAGTACATGCGCCGCAGTCATCCGGCTAGTACGTGCCGCCAGAGCGGAGCCTGTCAGATGCGCACCACCAATGCATCGGGTCAGCACCGAGCAGCACCAAGGTATCCACCGGAAACACAGGCCGACGACGGGCGCTGGACACTCGCACCGCACTCTCCTTGCATCAACCTGGCGTTCAATGCGCATCATTGTAAAATGTATAGCATACGTCAGATGCATAGCATAAAATGTATAGCATACGTCAGATGCATACGTCGTAGCAAAAGATGGCGCCGATGGCGCTTTAAACCCCTGCACAATCTCTGGATACAGCAGCCGAAGCCCTTCTAAGCTGCATCGTACACAACCCCACCTGACGCAATGGATAAGCCGCCCTCGCTCGGCTGGCGCCGCAGCGGCCCGCCGCCGCTGGCCAGGCTGTTGGCGTCGTCCCTCGTCAAAGTCGCTGCCGCGCCGCATGTACTGCGCGTGCGACAGGCTGTACAAGAGCGCATCGTGTGCGTCGTCCTCGTCATCATGGGAACCGTGCCAAGGCTCTGCGCCGGCGTTGGCGAATGGGGGGGCGGGGGGGGGGGGGGGGCGCAACAATAATGCGCTTCAGGTATCGACCTTCTAGCGGCACGATCAGTTCAGAAGGGCACATAAGAGGCAGCGGGTGAATGATGGTAAGGCCGCTACGCCACCGGCCGGCATGTCAGCTTCATCGCTGTAGCCTACAGCGATGAAGCCCGCCTCTGCCGTACAATGGTCTGCTGTGACAGACCCGGCAATACGCCGATCTTATGGGCGTTTCCACCCCTTTCAACCCCGTTGATACCTTGGTCAACCGCGGGATGGCAGACACGTGTGTGCTGGAACCGGAACAGCGCACCCCTGTATTGCCGCTCGGCTGCCGGATCGCGTGTACCCACAGCCGCTCATGCGCTTCCCGTACGGCCTGCCGCCAGCGGGCGTACCTGCTGCCACTCCAGGTGGCGCGGCCCGCCGCCAGCGGGCGTGCTGCCGCCCAGCGCGGCCCGCTGCTTGGCGTCCTGCTGCGCCTTTGCGGTTTGCGCGGCCAGGCGGCTGAGGAAGAGCGCCACGCCCGCCAGCAGGATGGCCACGGCGGTGCCGGAGAAGGCCGTGGTGCAGCCGACCACCAGCAGGACCATTGTCAGGGCTAGCCCAGGCCGAATCCAAACCAGCACCGTGCGCAGAAGGCCTGTGCACAGACAGACCACGGATGCCGTACGTAAATACGAAGGTTCAGCGTGCTGACGCGGCGGCTGATCTGCCGGATGTAGCGCTTCACGCCACGCGCCTGGCTTGTCGGCCTCCCCGCTCAGAGGAAAGCCCTTGCACCAGTGGCAAGCGAAGTGCAGCGCAAAAAGGCGGCGTGCGGATCAAGCATGAGGGCAGACACCACTAGATGCGCCGAGGCGCGGGCACGCCGCCACCGCATCACGCACACAAAAGGCGGAGGGCGGAGCAGCCAAGCAGCGCCTCCACGGAGACGGAGCGGGGCAACAAAGGCCTGCCCCACCAGAAAGGGGCCCCCCCTTCCTCGACTCACCCAGCTTGAGCCGTATGTGGACCTTGCCGCTGTACACGGGCGGCGGTGGCAACGTGCCTTGCGAGCTGTTGCGGCTGGCCAGCACCGCGCGGAATAGCGTGACGGGCAGGTCCTCCTTCTCCTCGTACTTGTCAAACATGCGCAGGTGCACCTGCACCGCGTCCAGAGGCCCGCCCAGGCCCACCACCGTCAGCGGCAGCAGCACCAGGCTCCTGCGCAGGCAGGCAGGCGGTCGGGCGCGCAAAACATGGAGAGCGCGCGAGCGTCGAGTACGGTTCGCTGCCATGGATTTGGGTGCAGGGCCCATTTGCACAAGGCCTTCCACGCTACCCACCATGCGCAGCGTAGCGTCCCATGGCATGACTGTCATGTGGGTCACTTCAATACAGCCGCCCCCCCCCATATCGGGTCAGCTGGTAAATCCGGCGCGGGACGGCCGGGTACAGCCGGCAAACACGGGGCTTGAAAGCAGCCCAGGGCACGGCCCGCTGCAAGCGTCACCTGGCTGCGGCGTAGAGGTAGGGCGGCGGCCCTGGGTTGATATGGGTCCGCTTGGAGGTCGCAGCCACGTGGTGCTCTGACGTCAGCAGTTCGCCCGTCACCTGCAGTACAGTACGGACCCTGTCGACACCATGTGCGTCCGGAACAATCACCGCAGAGTGCTCCACAAGGCACGAAAACGCGCATGCGTACGTCTAACTGCCATGAGCGCGTCTAACTACCATGCGGGCACGGCAGTGTGTACGTGCACTGCCATGTGCGCACGGCAGTGTGTACGTGCACTTCCATCACACGGCAAAGGACTGCGGCGCGCCCCGCCCTCCGGCGCATAGGCGTTCCTTGGTGTAGTGCACGCCGCGGACGCGCAAGCAAGGCATTTCACGTGATGGGTCACCAACGGTTTAGCTGTATCCATCCGTGTCCCACCTGGAATAGGTCATTATGGTGGTTGGGCATGTCGAGGCTCATATGCACGGCAACCTGCACCCCGTGGGTGGGTCGGGCAACGGCAAAGGGGCCGGCGGGTCGACGGGGTGGAGGTGCGCTGCAGGCGACGCACGGTGCTTCGCCTTGTGGTGCGCCGGCTGCACTGTTACTGCACGTGCAAGCTGATGGTTATGGAGCTTCACCGAGGCAGGATCACAGCACGGCGGCCCTGGGGAACTTGTATGCGCACACACACTAAGATGGAGAAGATGGCGCGCGCGCACACACACACACACTTAGAAGAAGAAGAGCGCTGTTCTGAACACTGAATACACACACACACACACACACACACGCACACACATGACGCTGTGCGTGGTGCGCGCCATCGCTCCACGCGCAGCGGGATGGGCAATTTGCGCTTGGCGAGCCTTGACCTCACATTGGGGACGCCACACGTTATGGCAAGATTCCACGCTCCTTATGCGCCCGCGCTCGCAGCGCTGGCTACCGCTAGAATGAGTGCGCACACGTTCACGTGCGGTAAGGCAAAGCCGGCGCGCACGAGCGCCCACGCGATAGGCCGTACGCTGCCCAATGCCCTGGACTTAGGCTTGCAGCGCACCTGCTGCCCCGACGGGAAGAAGCGCGACTTGGGCACGAGCGCCGCTGCTGCATGCGGTACGGCATGGCTGTGCAGGAATGCGTGCTCCGACAGGTTGGGCGACAGCGGCACCATGGCCACCGCGACAGGGCCGCTGTAGTCAAAGTGCAGCGGCCTCGTGTAGTGGTTCGACGCAGGCGCGTAGTACCTGCGCCGCGAGGGGCATTTGCGCGCAAGGCACACGTTGCATGCTGGGCACGTGGGTGCATGGACTTCGTACGTTGATCGTCGCGGCGCAATAAGCGTGCGGCAAGCTACTCATGCGGGCTACACGGCCCAGGTGGCGCGCAGGCACGGCGCACCTCGTCACGAACAGAAAGGCCAGGGTCGCGTAGCCGAGCGCACCGAACAGCGCGCTGCAGGCCGCCATGCAGCCGGCCACGGACGCCTGCAGGCTGGTCACATTCTTGAAGATGCCTCGAAGTAAACTCACTAGGAACAGCACCAGCGACGCTGTCCCGCCCTACGTGGGTGCGATGTCAAAAGTTGACGTAAGCCCAAGCAGCAGATGTGAGCAGGTCCCGACGCCCCAACCCTGACAGGCTAACCTGATAGGGATGATCGTGCTTATGGTGCACCTTCCCCGCTGCATACCCATGGCCTGGCCGTCGAAACATGGCGAAAATCAGGTTGCAGAGGATAACGCTCGATTCCTGTGAGTCACTAGTGTTGCTGCTGGGGTGAGCCGTACATCTCTGCCACAGTTCAGGGACTATGCGGAACGAGCTACGTAGGTACGAGCACCGCGCATGCACAGTAGCGCCTGAGCGGCGAGGGTTGAATCTGGTGTGGGCCAAGTGGCCAAAGCAAGTGCGCGAACACAAGACAGGCGCAAAAGGGGGTGGAGTCGGTATCGAAGTAACTGTGCGGTGCAAACTACGTCACATCCCTTGGCCCGGAACATGCGCGCTCAAGTCCTTCACCCGCCCGCACAGCGGTGTTCGGTTCCCCAGGGAGCACCCCGTGGTGCGCGCCCAGCGATGGGGCGGTCGGTCGGAAGTACCCGATGGAACGTGACGTGACACCAGCATCGCTATTCTCCCTTCCTTCCCCTCCCCTGCTGCCCTGTGGGCCGAGGCTGTGAAGCCGAGCAGAGCCGCCAAGCGGGAGAGAGAAGCCGAGCCGTACACTCTGTACAGCTCTGTCAAAAGCTCAACCGGAAACTAACGAAGTGCAGAGGGCTCAGCCAGCCGGAGTACGCGCACTGGTCGCTGCCGCAGCAGCCTGGTCCAGTCTGGTCTGGACCTGGCGGGTTGGTTGACCGCTATGGGGGACCGGCGGCCCCAGTTGACCAGTGCGTGTACGGGCGCCTCCCCCCTGTGCACTATTGGGCAGTCTTAGCATTTGCATGTGTGCGGTTGCTCCTGTGGGCTGCCCACCGTACACGGCAGCGTCAGTGTGTGCTGCCGCTGGCCACAAGGAACCTGCTGCACTGCCGTTCACCGGTTCGTGCCATGGACTGCCGCTGTGGATAGCTGCTGCCGACGGCCTCTGCCACTTTTGACCAGCTTTAGCGCGTGTATCTCTGCGCCTGCCTCCTATGGCCTGCCTACCACACACGGCAGTGCCGGCGTGTATGGCTGCAGATGGCCGCCGCCGGCGTGAAGGGACCGGCGGCGCCACTGTTGCGCAGCACGTGCTGCTGCGGACTGCCGCTGTCGATGACCGCTGCAACTATTGGGCTGTTTAGCACTTGTACCTGTGCATCCGTGTGCGGGTGCTCCTGCCGCGGGCTGCCCACCGCACACGGAAGCGTCCGTTTGTGCTGCCGCCAGCAGCCGGAAGGGACCGGCGGCGCAAAGGTTTGCGGCCTCGAAGCCAAGCAATGCCGCAAAGCTCAACCTACGCCGGCCAACCCGTTCGGGCCTTGCCCCCTGTTTGGCCAAATTTGAAGCCAATCCGATTCCATTCACATGTGAACAGTTCCTTTACCTCTTATGCCAGCTGTGTGTCTGCTCCTATGGGCTGCCCATCACTGGCCCATCACACCCGGCAGTGTCGGCGTGTATTGCCGCCGACCAGATGGGTAGGCCATTCTTCGGATGGAATTTGTCCTATGAACTCCTCGTAGTGGCCCTTCACCGAATGGTTGACCGTCTTAAGTGCCAGCGCCGGCGCTCGGCAGCAGCTTCACAGGGCTCCTTTACCTTGCGCGTGGTCATCTGGCCTACTGACGGTGGACATGCCCGATCATGCTCCTGCGCACCGCGTTCGTGGCATCAGACGCGCGCACGTAGCACACACATGCGCACTGTACCGCAGCACGGTCACATGCCTGCAAGGGTCACCGACGCCCGCATGAACCAGCCAGCAAGTAGAACGGCCAACACCATGGGATCAAGTACCGAAGTACGCCGCGGCCTCCCCCCCCCCCGGGTTTCTACGACGGTTCATGTCTGTGCGACGCTATTGCCAAGCAGGGGTAGCACGCAATCCGCGGCCGGGAATGCCCAGTCACGGTTACCAAGGGCCTGTGACACTACTACCTACCTACAAGCCGCACGCCGCTGCAACGTTCGCCGCACCACACCGCGGCCGTGCAGGCCCCTGATGCAAGAAGGAAGGCTGCTCACGTCGTCTCTGGCCGCTAACTGCTGCCCTACCGGCGCCCGCGCGGCGACGGAACGGGCCTACCTGAGGCCCGCACGACGCAGCCACGAACAGGGTCCCCCAAAAGACGGCACTTGAACCCTACTGACAGCGCCGCACGCTCGCTGTATGGCCGATCACGTCGACCATGTATGCAATCAACCAACCGGTCAGCAGGGCCGGTCAGGTAGGGGACGCGAAGCACGGCAATCAGAGCTATTGTGAAGGGGGGTGTGACGCCGCCTCCGGCACTGCTGCTGCGGACTCGAGCCGCCAGGGGGACGCATGTGGCCGGAGATCTATCTGCGATCAAGTGTAGGCACGCGCTGCCCTGCGCGCTGCGCCAGCGGCCACAATTCGCCATGCGTACCAGCATGTACTGTGCAGCGCGCCGGAGGGCGGCGTGTACGAAGCGCGCACGGCGCCGCTTCAGCGGTGCAGGCTGGTGCTGGCATGCTTGATGACGAGTCCTGCCCACCGCCCCGAGTCGCTGACGCCGATGCAAACGTTCGGGTCCTCCGTCGCCAACACGCGGCTGAAGGGCTCCAAGGTGCCAGCCAGGTACAACGTCAGGGTATCTTGCGTCAAGGTGTCTTGCGCCACGTCGTAGCCCCAAGCCAAGGCCAGCGGGGCCGTGCCGTCCGGTCCGTCCGCTCCGGTGTCATACATGTGGCAGACTGTGGCCTTGGATGCGCTGCTCAGGTCTACGGAGACGATGCGGTCGTCGGCAGTGTAGTCGGCCAGGATCCCCGGCGCCAAGTCCATGCTGTACTCAATCAGGCCCGGCACAGCCTTCGCGAAGTACACAGCCACTGTATCAGTGTCCGCGTAGACCCTGTATTGGATGTCAAAACTGCATGCATGCATGCAACAGGATAGGGTGCATGCATGCATGCATACATGCCATAGGCCGCACGCAGGCCTGCATACAAGTGAGCAACCAGAGTCGCTCACCGCGCCTGGTTTGCGCCTGTTGGCTCCATGGGACGCGCCAACCGCTTCTTGCTCGTCAGCATCGCGGGGCTGCTCCTCATGGTCTGCTCGGACTCAGCTACGCCTTCCGATAAGCTGTGGACTACGGAGTAGTATGTATGACATTCCTGAACCTATGTCGCCTTGAGAACGGAAGTCCCGAAACACCCCGGACAGCACAACCTGTGCCGCGGCCGCAAGGTTGCTGCGCGCAAAAGGGGACAAACGTTAACAAGGCGAAAGAGTGCTCCAGGCAGCTGCGGTAGCTCGGCGCGATGGAGGAGGACGGAGCCAGTGAGGATGGTAAGGTGCACCGGTTTGGGCCCAGCGCGCGCGGCACATGACAGCGCATGGCGAACTGCGGCCGTGCATGTCGGTGCAAATGCCACCCAGCGGTTCTTACCTTACGCAGGGCGCGCGCCCGAGGGCACAGTGACCCGGGGACGCCAAAGGCGTGGACGCGCTGACGCCTTCCGCCGGCGCAACCCCCCAGCACGGCATGGACTGCACGCCAGCCACCGCCACCCCCGCCGCCGGGGCGACGCCTCCCATGCCATCGGCGGAAGGTAAGCAGCAGCTGCTTGCTGCAGCATGGCGGGGCATGCCGGCACTGGCTGGGAGTGCCCAAGCCCCAAGGGTAGAGGTATAGAAGGCAGCGGCGCGCGGCGGGGAGAGGGTCGCTCCGATGCTGCAGTTTTGCGACTGCCATGCCGGCGGCAAGTTGCGCTCACTTCCCGCCCATCCTTATGGTTCTGCAAGCGCTGACGCCGGTGATGCGCGCGGCGGCCCAGACGGCGGCGCCGCCGCCCAACCCTCCGCAGTACCCTGGCGTTTCCCACGACCCAAGCCGGCGCAGCGGCCACGGGTGGCGGGCGCGCATTACAGTGGACGGCACGACGCGGCGCCTGGGGTAGTTTGGTACCGCCGAGGAGGCCGCGCAGGCCATCAACCTCTTCATGGAGACGGTCGCAGACGGTCGCCGGTTACAACATCAAGTGCAAGCAGCCCTTCATCAGCCTGCCGGCAGCGCCGCCACCGCTTTCATCCAAGCAGCAGCGCGCTATAAGGCTCCAGGCTCTCGACACGGTGACTGTCGTGCAAGCTGAGCTGCAGAGGTTACAGGAGCAGAACCAGCAGAGCCCGCTGCTGCAGGCGGAGGCGGCGCTGCGCGGCACGGAGGCCAAGGGCCTGCTGAAAGAGCCATGTGAGAACATAGCCTCGGGCAAGCTAAGCTGCGCGCGGGAGCCCTGCCTGCTGGCCTGTCCTGCATGCGCCGCGCAACGCCATCCGCCTGCGGAATGGCAAGCCCACCGTCGTCCGGTGGCCCGACTGCCTCAGGAACCTGGCAGAATACGCCGATTGCCAGGTGGTGTAGGCCCGTAGGGCCGTACTGAGGCGTGATGGTGCGGGCTTAGGGGCACGCCGCCGCCAGCAGCGTGGTGGTGGCGGTGCCGACTGTGGTGTGCCACAGGCCATGCTGCTCCCATGCGCGCAGTGCGGCCCTAACCTTGCGTTGTGCGTGGGCTGTGTGCCGTGCTGATGTGTGAACTGCAGGATGACGCGCAATGTGGTGTGACTCAGTGTATGGCGCTGCTGCTGTCACGCTTGCCATGTACTTGTACGGCTGGCGGCGCTGGGCGCGACGTCAAGCATGAGCGTGCTGTACGTGCAACACTTTTGGGTTTCGCGGCAGCCCAGGGCGGTCCATTGTAGATGTCGTACATAGCTCTTTGCAAATAGAGCTGCGTGCCTTGGTAGGGCAGTTATGTAAGCTGTGGGTTTGGGCACATGCTGTACGCTGCATGACGGCATGTCGTCCAGGCAGACCGACTTACTCGAGATGGATGGTCCCTGAACGAGCATAACCGTTTTGTGATAGAGCATTATATGTGGTGCAGCCCGGTTTTAGGGCCTTGAGCAGTGTGGTTGGGCCGCAGACATGCATGTATGCACTGCATTACCTGTGGCGGGCACCAGGTGAGGTGAGGGGTCCATGTCGGAACACTTTCAAGCTCGGTATGCTGATTGTTCTAGAGTAGAGCTTTCGAACGCGCCGTCGCACGGGCTGCGCCACCATGGCTCGACAACGTGTGGGATAACCATTTCCCTGGAGTGGAGTGATACCCCCTGAGGACGACGTCGGCGGCTTCGACCGGCCTGGGCGATGGCGTGTGTATGCGGACGGAGGAAGCCAGTGGTCCAATCGTATGATCCTCCCAATCATTTTTTGGATCCCGTGCAAAAGAACCCGCCCACCCGGGTCCAATCGTATACGCGCGCAAGATGATGCCTGGAGGGCTGGGAGGCCGGGCATGCAGGCGGAGTTCGTGCAGCATGCGGCGGCGCACCAGAGGAGACTCGGGTCCCCGCCAGGGAGGGCCGCCCCTGCCGTACGGTTTCTGGGCGCCAGACCGTCTGCGGGGGCCTGCCCCGCTCGGAAATGGGCAACAGACGGCCCAGCAAGGCTTCACGCATGTAAGTCACACTCTAGCTTCCCCCGCCTGGAAGTTGGGATATCCCGTTCGTCTGTCTTGGCCTGCTGGCCCGCTCACTCGGTTAGGCTTAGAAGAGGACACATGTATGTGACACAGTCGTAGGTAAAGCATGGGAGGGGCACAACGGCGGCGGAAGTTGTAAGGAGCCAGGCCAGCCACTGCACCAGCAACCAAAATGCCGCGGAACGGAGCACCAACAATTCCTTCACGCAAAACCCGGACAGCCTACACACTACCAGGTGCACAAGCCGCAACAGACCCGACACGTTGCCGCGTCACACACACGTCTGCTGGCCTGGCCTGACGCGCACCAGCACGCCGTGCGATGAGCACCACGCAGCGTTGCTGTGTCGTGTTGCTCGAGGCCTGGCGCGCGCGCAGCGCAGGCGCACACGATGCATAAGCAGAATCCGTAGTCACGACCTTTGAGCTAGCCCAATCTGCACCTAACACCCCCCCAGACAACCGGCTCTGCCCCGGAACATTGCACCAATCAGCGCCGGCTCCGATAGGCCGTCTTGCGGGCCTTGCTCAGCTCCTCCCTGGCCGTGGCGAAGACCTTTTCGGTTTCCTTGATCCACTCTCGGCCTACGTCAGCCCAGTCCTTGCTCATGCGGCCCGTGTGGTAGGCGATCGCGTTGCGTCCAATCAGCTCCGCGTCGTCCTGCGGCGCCAAAGGGGCGTGGCGCAGACCTGATCGATCGATTGATCGATCGACAATACCGTTGTTGCCAGGTACCGGACTACCGATGACCGCTTCAACGGCAGTATGCACGACAAACGTTTGGCCCACTCTTCGGCGGGACCTGCCCCGTGCCGCACGTAATCAAGTTAAGCCCAAGTTCAGCTTGGAGAAAGCCGTTTGAACTTAAATACGGGTTCCTGATGCGGCCATATGCTTGAAAGATGCGTACTATGGCCGCAAAGCCAAAGCCAATCGACCAGCTGGCTGGCTGCGGCGGCATGCAAAGCGGGCAGCCGCCACGCCGCGCGATTGGCGTGGTGGTGCTTTAGGGCGTGGTGGTGCTTTAGCGCGTGGTGGTGGTGGTGAGTACGCGGCGGGGGGGGGGCCGGGCTCGAGCCGTGCGTGTCGGTGTCGGTGGGCGGGGCCAGACGCCGGCGAGGTGCGACTGTCGACGCAGCGCGGCGCGGCGTCAGGTCGGCCAGGTGCCCCGAGGGCACAACGTGGCGTATCAGGCACCCTTCCTTGACCAAGATCCTGCAGCAGCGTAAGTAACTGCAACAGAGCTAGGATTCCCTACGGGCTTGGGCGGACTCGTGACCGCAAGAAGGGTACACACCTGCATCTGTTTCAGTCCCTCCTCGTCGTAGCTGTACGGCTTCTGCCCGTGCGTGCCGTCCACACGCTCCTGGATAAGCTTAAGGTACATGGGCTCTTTGACGACGTCAAGGTAGCCTTCCAGCGTCAAAAGCATCTGCACAGGGCGACGAGCACGGCGCCATTTAACGAACTGGGGAAGGTGGCATATATGCATGATGGGTCTTCTTCCCCGCCTGCGGCTGGTGGCCTGCCCACACCCTTTTCCATGCAAAAGCTTATGCGGCGCCGTGCAGGCGTCGTGCGGCTCCCTGCTGAGCCGCTCTCCGACGCCTGCACGCCGGACAACCGGTCGTAAGCATTCCACCAGCCCGGCCCGTCCAGCATGATGTGGGTGCGATGGGGCCCGGCGGTTTATGCGTGCCCGCTCGTGAAGGCTGCATGCAGACTGCGCTGCCCGTGCCGTGCTTGTCACGCGCATGCTGGGGCCTGGCGCTTGTTCCTGCTTTGCCGTTTGCAGGTTGCGCGGAGCCGTTGGGACGTCGCTGCGGCGCTACGCGCGCGTACAAGGCAAACGGGTGGGTGGTGTACGGCCGCGCATGGCGTGGGCCTGTGCCGTGGGCACCACAGTGCAGGCTGAAGTGCGGCGCGCTCGCGCTTGGGCTGCTTTCAGTTGCCGGGCCCCCGGAACGCACCCGGACGCTTTCCTCGCCGTTCTCTTTGGCAGTGAATGGAACGCCGCTCAGTGACACCGTGTGTGTACCGCGTGTGCAGCAGCTCGTAATGAGCATACGAAGCATGCTGTACACGGCCATCTACCATGCCGATAAACACCTGCGTTGCATGCTCGCTCTTGGCGGGCTTTGACATGGTGTGATACACAACGGGCACGGCTTGCGGTGCCGCACAATGAGCCGTGGCTCCGGCCGTGCACCGCTCCCTCCCTCCCTTCTTAGGTGCTGCGGCCGACCGGCGCAGCTGTGAGGCACATCGCCTGGAGTCAAGCTGCTTGCAGCGTAATCAACGCGACAGGCAGCGCGCTACCTTGGGGTGCGGTCCCGTTGCCGTCCATGCACCCATGCATGTGGTAGAGTCCCGAAGTCCCAAACAGCGCAACAGTCTTCTCTGACTCAATGTTTGGGCCCAAATGCTGCCGTACAGTCCGATGGGCCTTCGACGCCTTGCCGATCTTCTGATGAGGTGGCCGCCCCGCGCAGAGGGCAGCTCGCGGAGGCGTCGCAAGGTGGGATGGGTGAGGTTCGATGCGATGCAGCGAAACGAGGCGAACCGACAGGGCGGCAGCCGCAGAGGGCGCCAATAAGCCCAGCGTGCACACGCACCAGTCTACCGTGTTGGGGCAGTAGCCATGCAGTAGCGGGCATGCAACGAACACCAGGGCCGACACCCTCTGCAAGGTGCTTACCGGGTCGGGCGTAAACTCGCTCTGGGTGAGCTGCCTGTCAATGTTCTTCAGCTTGCTGATAGTCCTGGTGAAGACGGCCTTGGCCATGCTCTGCACCAGGCCGGGGCCGGAGCCGGGCACAGGGACAGGGACAGCGCCGGGGCAAAGCCAAAACTGGATCCTGGACCCTGCCTTATCCCGAACCGGCGGCACGCAAAGCCGCCAACGCGGCCTTTGATTGGCCCCGCGGCGCGACAAAGCAGCAGCGCTTCCGCTGCGTTGGACGGCCGGCCAACAAACTTGCCGATAAGGGTGCACGGCCGCTGTAGCACGTGGCGCTAGCCGCATATTGAATCGGCTAGGGCTGTCAGGGCCGCGAGCACCGTACATCCTTCCCACACCTTTCAAGCGCGGCCCTTGCAAACACGAACAGTACAATGCAGCAACAATAACAATAGCAACGCAGCGGAGGCTCAAAGCGCATCCGGCGAAAAAAAACGCCTTCATGGCCGTGCGGCCAACTATCTCCTGGGGGAAGCGCAGCGTACACGCTTTGGAGTGCTGGGGTTTGCTGGGACGGGCAGTGCTTTGACAGCTACTTGGCGCACCCATCCACGCATCCCATCCATCCCATCGCTGCCCCTTTTCCAGTACCAACAACTGCAGCATGGCCTGTAGCGCATGGTGTCCCGGCGCGGGTGGCTGCCCTGTTGCCGGGGCCAAGCTTTATGCTCTCCCCATCTTGAAACGTGCAGCCGTCGGCGAGCAATACCAACAAACACCATGGTCTACCGTGCGCGTGCGTGTGTGTGCGTGTCTGTGTGTGTGCGTCTGTGTCTGTGTCTGTGTGTGTGCGCGCGCGTGCGCGTGTGTTACCTGCTGTTCCGCCTCCACAGCTTTCATTACGGCCACGGCCTTGCCCATGTCCTCGGCAGCGACCTCCTCGCCGATCGCCACCCCGCCACCGCCAGTCGCCGCCGCCTCCTCACGGCCTGGACTTCCAGCCTTGCCGCTGGCGGCCTTGGTAGACTTGGTCCGCTTCAGGGGTGGCGGCAGCGCCATCGTCGTATCGTGCGCGCCGCCACCGCCACCAGCCGCATCTGGTGAGGGCCCTGCAGCGCCTTCGCCATCACCGTGCGCCCCTTCGTCATCAGAGTTCTCCACGATGCGCCGGCGTTTGCTGTCGCTCCGGATGCCGCCGCCGCCGCCACCGGCCGTGCTGGTGCTTACGCCAGGCGGCTCCTGAGCTTTGGGCGGCAAGATGGCGGGGGGGCTGGCGGACTCGCGCGCCGCCTCTTTAGTCGCAGCGGCCTGCAACTGCGCGCGGATCTTGGCAGACGGGCCCGCCTTCTTCGGCGGCTGCGGCGCACCAACCGCGCCAGCGCCGCTCAGGCCGGTTGTTCGTGCCGCACCCACCGGCTGGTGCTGCGGCGCTGGCGGCGGCTGCGGGGCTTGTGGCTGGTGCTGCGGCGCTGGCAGTGCCGCCGCCGCAGGACCTTTGCCCCTATCGGGCACCTGCTGCTGCCGCTGGTCTGCCTTACGGCCTGCGCCTGCGGCACCGGTGGCTCCGCCAGCGGCGCTGCCAGCAGCGCGTTCGGACGCGCCGCGGGCCCCGCCACCGCCGTCTTCGTCAAGCTCTGTCGGTTCCGTCCAACCGCCCGGTCTCTGCTTGGCAGGAGGTCCCTCCGACTCAACGGTGCGGCCCGGCTGGGTCCCGGGCTCCCTCTTCCATGGCGCTAGACCCGCCGCCGCTCCCGTGCCGCGCTCTGATCCACCCGTCGCAGGCTGGCCCTTGGGCGGCGGTTGGGGCCCTGTACCGCCGGCGCCGCCTGCCGCTGGCGGGGGAAGAGGAAGAGGAGGAGGAGTGTGCGCCGAGTCCGCCTCGCTGGGGCGGCCAGCGGTGGCCGGCGGCGCGGCCTTGGGTGTGGGAGCTTGCTGTGCCCCACTGGACTGGCGCTGCACAGGAGGCCCCCGGCCATCGGCACCATCTGCTTGAGCCTTCGGCTGCGCGCTCGGTTTGGTCCCACCTGCTGCGCCCATGCTAATGGTGGCGTTGGGCGCCAGCCGTGCCGCTGGCGGCGAGCCGCCACGCGGATGAGCGCCCTTGCCCTCCGCCTGCCGCTGCTGGGCAGGCAGCTGCTTCGCGTCCTTGGGCGTCTGCGGCGGCGCTTTGGCAGCGGCGCCAGAGGCGGCGCTACTACTGGCACCAGCAGTGCCCGCTTTCGCGGTAGGAGCACCAGCGAAGGCACCGCCGCTGGCGCCGCTTTGCCCCTGCGCTGGAGCCCCTGGAGCCGTGGGCTTCCGCGCCAGCACGGCTGTGGCAGCTGACGCAGCAGCCGCGGCAGCAGGAGCCGTCACGTCTGTTTTGGGCTTCTTGGCGGGCGACATGATACTGCCCGTCGGCGCTTGCTGCTCAGGCTTGCGCTTCTGCCCAGCAGGCCCTGCATCGCCGCTGCTGCCCTCAGCGCTTCGCTCTACGGTGGGCTTCGTCGCCGCGCCGGCAAGTTGGAACGGGGTCGGCGGCGGCCCAGGTGGCGGCGGCGGCGGCGTCAGCCGCGCGGTTACTGCTGCAGCGGCGGTGGCGGCCGCAGAGGCAGCCGCCTTGGCTGCTGGCAGCACGTCCAACGGCATGCTGCCGGCCTTGGGCATCGCCGATACAACCTCCGGGGTGTGGTTTGGCCTGCAAACAATCACCAGAAACAGCAGCTTACCAGGTACGACATGGCTTGCCACGCCATGCATGCGGGTTGGTACGTTGGTAACACAGTCCGTGACGCATTGCTCTCACCATCCGTGCATGCTACGGACTGCAGCGCGGGTTGCTTGACAATGATGCACTCGTAGCGGATGCAGCGCAGCGCGAAAATGCTCGCACCTTCCGAGGGAGCCGGGGCCCTGCGAGGGCTGTGCAGTTGTGCGCGGCCTCGGCGGGCAGCGCTTGTCAAACGCTTCCTGCGTGATGCTCATGCGAAAACACACGGGGCACAAAACGTTGATTAGATAGGAAAGGCCGACAGCACAGGGTGAAAACATCAGTGTGTATCACTCCTTTGTGGCTTAAGCCGGCGGCTGCTTAACAAGTAGGTATGTATCAAGGTGTGGAACGGTAGGACGCGCAACAGTTGCAACATGGCTGCATGCCAACTGTTAGAAAGCTGGCGTTGGAGCCATGAACGGCATGCCGGGATTCGGGCACTTTGTACCCGACCTGCAGCAGCGGCCGCAGCACTCGGGGAATGAGGAACTTGTGCGTGTCCTGGAACAGCTGGTAGTTGAGCTCCGCAATCATGTGAGGCGGCGGGCGACCGCCAAAGAGCTGACGGCCACCGCCCTCGCCACCTGCCGCCGCTGCGCTCGGCGCCGCCGTCGCCGGCATCGTCGTCGATGCGGCACGTGCTGCGGCTGCCGGCGCAGGCATTGACGTGGAAGGCGCGTGCGCAGCGGTCGTGGCAGCTGTAGCGGATGTTGGCGCTTCGCTGCTGTGCCAAGCGGGCAAGGGGCAGGGCAGAGCAGAGCACGGGAACACTCCGCATAAGGCGTATGAGGACAACTGCTTCCGCAAGACAGCCATGTAAGCCACCAGCAATGTGTCTTCATGCTTTACCGGTGATGATCGATTGATAGAGGTACCAGGATGCTGTGCGCCACAGAAGTGCACAAACCGGAACTCATGGCCTAGTCAGCAAACAGCAGGTTGCGCACGTCATGCAGGCTCACCCCGTAGAAGGAGCGGGTACAGAAGGTGCGTGCGTGCCACGTCCCTGGACTTGGTGCACCGAGCCGAGCGCCGCGTACGGCATGGGCTGTCCCCGCGCCGCCGCCAAGGACAGCTCGCCCGCCGGCGGGACTGCCGCAGCAAGCGCTGCCGCCAGCGGCGCAAGCTCTCCCTGCAGTAGCAGCTGCTGCTGCTGCCGTTGCTGCTCGGCCGCAGGTCCAGCGGGCGGCTGCACCTTGCCTAACCGCCGGCATGCCTCGCCGTTGAGCCCCTGGAGCGCGCGTTCGGCGAGCAGGGCCTTCAAGGCCTCCAGGGAGGCACCATGGCTCTGCAGCTCCAGGAATGCCCCGCCGAGCTTCGCCAGGGAGCGATTGTTCGCTGCAGCCAGCTGCTGGGCAGCAGCAGCAGCAGCAGCAGCTCTCGCCGCGTCCTCCATGGCCACATCCCTGGACTCGCCGCTGGCCGTCGCAGCCGCCGCCTCCAGCCCTGCCTCAGGGCCCCGTGCTACTACCTTGGCAAGTGCCGGCGCCCCAGCCTCGTCTGCATCCCGCGTGCCCGCCGCCGGCGCTGCGTGCACGTGCGGGTCCCAACGCAGAGCGGCGGCAGGGATTGGCTCCCGCGACAGCGGCAGCCACAGCCGGTCCTGGTTGCGCTTGATGCTACAGCCCCAAACCAGCTCCCCATCCGCGGCGCGCGCGCGGATCTGACGCAGCGGCTCGGCGCGCAGCTCGTTCGACAGCAGGCTCGAGTCCTTGGCGTTGACCTTGTGGCGCGGGTAGCGCCAGTCGCCCTCCTCCGGGTCAAGCAGCACCCCTGGACCCGGACGGCCGTTGGCGGCGCCGCCGCCGTGGCCCGCCGCCGAGTACTCCAGGCCGTACGTCGGCCCGCCGCCAGCGCCGCCCGCTGCACCGCCGGCGGCCGTACTGCCAGTGATCTCACCGGCTTCGGGGGAGTTCTCGCGCTCGGCTGGTAGTCCGGCCAGCATGTGCCAGGGCTGCCAGTCGGGGTGGGTGCTTGGCTTGCGCGCGTTTGACTGCGGTCGGTCGGTCGGTCGGTCGGTAAGGGCAGAGGGGGTCCTATCAACCTAAGCTCTACGTGCCCTTGGCTGTATTGAAGACAGCCGCAATGCCTCGTACACTTGTAATGATGCAATGGCCGGCACCAGTGGTACCCTCTGGTAGGAAGCAACTAGTGTGGAGGTCAGCGGCAGGACGAGTGGGCCCTTCGTTATACACGGGGCTGGAGGACGTACGCGATGCGCAGGAAGAAAAGGTGCACAGCCGCAGTAATCAGGTTGGCACACACGGCCTGCCGTCCTGCTGCTCCTCCGCCATACCTTGACCTAGTAAGTGGTCACACACCCCGCGCCGCATACCACTAGCTAGTGCCCGCCCACACCCTCATCGCGTACCTCTAGCCAGTGCTCGTCCACCCAGTAGAACAGCGGCAGCTCCTCCAGCGCCACCAGCTGCGCGGCGCCGGGCTGCGGCGGCGGGCGGCGCAGGTCAGCCGGCGCAGAGGCGATGTCGGGCGTCCAGGGAATGACGCGGCACTCGTCCGTCAGGGGCAGCTACAGGGACGGAAGGGGGAGCACGCCGGGGAAGACACAGAACACAGGGGGCGAAAGGGGGGGGAAGGGGAGGGCAGCGCGGCCCCAGGTCAGAATTGCTAGCTTGCAACGTTGGGGGTCCATGTCCGCGCGCAAAAAGGATGTGACTGGGTCCGTGCAGGTGCCTGGCCGCCAGCTCAGCACCGCACCGTCGTCCCTCCAGGGGCAGCGGGTGGAGCAGGCTCACAACAAAACGGCTTGCCAGGACCCGCACCGACCGGCACGGCACTGTTGTCCGAAAGCATAGGGGCGGTTGGCGAATAGCGGCGGTGGCGGATGATGTTTTGGCACTTCAAGCTGACTCTCAGTGTGCCCGTCTGTCCGTCTGCCTATGTGCTGTAGGCTGCATCGCGCGAGCGCGAAGAGGCTGTCGAAGCTCCGCACGTTCAAAACAGCTGAGCGGCAAGAGCATGTCCGTTAAATGATGCTTGCGGCAGCCTACTGCCGTTAAATGATGCTTGTGCAGTCTACTGCCGTTAAATGATGCTTGTGGCAGTCTACTGCCGTTACCTTCCACTTGCGCAACGCCAACAAGCACGCCCTGCGTAGCCACACACCTGCTGCGGGCTGCCCTTGGCCTGCGGCGTGCCGTCGCCGTCGTCATCGTCGTCGTCGTCGGCGCCGCCGGCGGCCGTGGCCAGCAGCAGCGGCATGGGCGCAGGCACGACCTCGTCGGGGTCGTCGGAGGGCGGCGTACCTGCGTGGACCGCACCACAACGCGGCACCGGTGCGGCCGGCCAAAACCCATCATACATAGACCCACGCCGTAGAGGCGTCAATGCGTTGCGCGCAGCGGCTCATGCCGTGCCCGAGCGCCACTGGACTGGGCTGTGCGTGATGTGCGTGCCGAGCACACGAGGGGTTGTGTGAGCGATGACTGACTGACTGACTGACTGACTGGTGAGGGCCTGACGCGCAGCAGCAGCAGCAGCAGCAGGAGGAGGAGCAGGGGGAGGGGGAGGAGGGGGCAAGAGGGCGTGCACGGCTGCGCGAGCAGCCGAGCCGTGCTGGAAAGCGGCCAGTCGCTGCGCTGCAGCAGGCGTCCCCGGCCCGGGGTCACGCACAGTTGCCATGGCCGTAGGGGCGATATGCAGCAGCTGTACTGCCAAGAAAGCCGGGACTGCCACGGCAGGCTGTACAAGCGGCCCAGCCATGTCGCGACCGAGCCGCGCTGCGCACTGGTGGTGCAGTGCAGCTCAGGGTTGCCCTTATGCATGGAGCACGGGCGTGGCAAAGGCCCCAAACCTTTGCAAGGCGCCGGACTTTGCAACCCACCGATGTCCACGTGCTGCAGCTCAGCCTCCGCCGCCTCGTGGAAGCGCGCAGGCAGCTCCTCCGCAGGCAGGTCGCTGGGAAAGCCCAGCTGATTCGCCATCTGCCGCAGCGCATCGAGGACATCGACGCGCATGCCCGCCTCCTGCACAATAGACCAACCCTTGATGTCGATCCACTCGGGCACCGGCGGCGGCGCCGGCGGCGCGGTTGGCGGCGGCGGCGGCGGGGCCTCCTCCGCCGGCGGCAGCGGCGGCGCCCCGTCAGCTGGCGGCGGTGGTGGCGGCGGTGGTGGCGGCGGCGACGGCGATGGTGTACGGTGCCCGTGCGGCGGGTAAGGCGCCGCCGGAGGGCCTGGCGGCGCCCGTGCATCGTACTGCCCGTGTCCGTACTCCCGGCCGGGGTAGCCGTGCGGTGGGTATGGCGGCGGGTATGGCCCATGCGCGCGGGACTCCAGGGGAGGAGGCAGTGCGCGGTACGCGTGATCAACCTCCACTTCCATGTCTACGTCGTCGTCATAGCCTCTGTCGTACGGTCCTGCCGTACTTCCACCCTCGTAACGCTCCTCACTGCCGTAAGGCTCGCGCGGAGGCAGCGGCGGCGGCACACGCTCCTGAGGAGGCGGGAGCGCAGGGGGGGCTGACCGCCGGGTGGAGGCAGGCTGCGGCGGCGATACGGCAGGCGTACGGCGATCACGGCCGGGGGATAGTACGGCATGCACCTCGTCCGGTGACGCGGCGGCGCTGTGGCTCCGCCCTGCGGGCCGAGCCAGCGGCGACGCAGGGTTGGAGCGCGCGTGCGCAGCGGGCGAGGTATCACGGGAGCCGCCGCGCTGGCTGCCGCCGTGGCGCCCGGTCCTCGGACGCTGCTGCGCGTCCCTCTCGGATGGCCTGCCACTGCCTGGCCTGCC
Source organism: Ottelia alismoides (assembly GCA_037367405.1). NCBI lineage: Eukaryota > Viridiplantae > Streptophyta > Magnoliopsida > Alismatales > Hydrocharitaceae > Ottelia > Ottelia alismoides. Next base: position 1,237 of record JAZKJV010010226.1, on the reverse strand, counting down.
GCTGGCGCTTGGCCCGCCGCGCTCGCGGCTGCCGTGGCGGCGGTCGGCGGCGGCGCTGCCGCCACGCTCCCGCTCGGCTGTGTCACGATCACGGCCGCGAATGGGGCCGGCGCCGCCACGATCGCGGCTGGGCCCTGTACGGCATGTACAACACGGGCCACAGCAGTGTTGCGGTACGGATCACACCAACGGCAGTGATGGCGCAATGGGGATATTGCAGCAGTTTGTCTGCGCGGGCCCCCGGCTGCCGTCCTTTCGCGCACACGCCCCGTGTGGCCTGACAGCCCTGACGGAGCAGCAACTCGCTTCTTACAGCAGTACGGCAGGCTCAGTGCATCCCACCTACCTGCTCCGTCCCGTGCATCGTAGCCACGGCCCGTACGGAGCTCCTCCCGCCCGCCGTATGCGCCGCGCCCGCCGTCGCGGTCATCCCTGCATGTACGCGTGCATGGGACACGGCACGGCGGCGTCGACCCTTCAGCCGCGCGCGTCAGCGCCACGCGGACTGGCTCGGTGCTGGTGTGTTTAAAAGAAAAGAGACCGTGGGAATAACAAACGAATCCGACTGTACCGAAAGGCGCCAGCGAGGATGGACGGCGCAAAGTCCACAACAGCTGGCTGTATGTGGCGTAGACAAAGCTGGGCTGGCTGAGACGACACCGCCCACACGATGCGCGCAACGAACGCCACAGCTAAACAATTGCGCAGGCAAATGCAAACGGGCAGGCAGTGCGGCAACCCAGGACGGCACACCCACAACACACTATGCACCCAGCGCAAACGACCGTGCTATGCGAATGCGTATGCTCCCTGCTGGTGTGTGTGTGTGCGTGTATCTTCTTCTTTTTAAGTGTGTGTGTGCGCCCTGGGGTTCGCGTGTGTACCCCATGCACTTCATCTGCACACCCACCTATTGCATTCTGCCCGTACCTGCCCTGTGGCCCTTCTGTGCTTCCCCCCGGCCCCACACGCCCGCCGCGCCGCTTCGTTTCGCCTTGTGTCCGCAGGTCAGTACAGGTTTGACGGCACGACACGGGCCGCACTGCATGCACTAGAGTCCGGGTTCCGTTTTCAACCGTGTCGCTGTTGCGCTGGGTTGCGCACTGCATTTCGCCTGCCATTTGCTTAGTGGTGCCGTGCGGCATGGGAGTTTCGGCCACCACCTCTCCTACATACCCAGCCCCCACTCTCACACACACCTCAGCGTCAGCCGCAGCTACTCAGCCGTCAGCGTTTA